>OX336882.1:34305972-34418472 GCA_946959425.1 Argyrosomus regius
AGCCAGCTGGTCATCCTCCTCCTCTCCTCCTCATCGCTCATCCTGAGCTGACCAGCAGATATCAGGCTTATTTACACAAATACAACAAGTCACTTATTCTTCTGACTGAAACATGGACCACGTGAACCCGACCAAAACCAGAAACAACACACCATTAACTCACAGTCAGAACTCAAGAGGTTCTGTCTGACTCTACTCACGCCAACACACATCAGTGAAACACATCATGAGGACATGCTAACAGGAAGTGCTAACGGCTAATACTTCATATCGAGTACGGACCGTTTGGACCGACACCACACCGAGGTTCTGTAAACTCACGCTGAGCTGAACTCCTCTCCGGTTCAGAGGTGGGAGGTTCTGAGTGGTTCTGCACTGGATCAGGTCCGATAAGATCAGCTGATGACAGAGGAATGTTTCGGTTCTGCTGACACTGTCCAGACTCTCAGACTCATGAATGAAACCGACCCGGACCGACACCGGGCCTCACTGATACATGAGCTGTTTATCACAGAGATAACCGAGGTCCAATCCACAGCGCAACGTTTGATTAACGTTTGTAAAAGGTTTGTTGAGCAGAGACAACACACAGACTGTCTAAAACCTGGACGTAGTCTCTGAGACGTCCCCGCAGACTGTCTAAAATCTGGACGTAGTCTCCGAGACGTCCCCGCAGACTGTCTAAAACCTGAACGTAGTCTCCGAGACGTCCCCGCAGACTGTCTAAAACCTGCTAAGACCTGGACGTCTAACCTCAGTGACGTCCCCGCAGACTGTCTAAAACCTGGACGTAGTCTCTGAGACGTCCCCGCAGACTGTCTAAAACCTGGACGTAGTCTCTGAGACGTCCCCGCAGACTGTCTAAAACCTGGACGTAGTAGTCTCTGAGACGTCCCCGCAGACTGTCTAAAATCTGGACGTAGTCTCTGAGACGTCCCCGCAGACTGTCTAAAACCTGGACGTAGTCTCTGAGACGTCCCCGCAGACTGTCTAAAACCTGGACGTAGTCTCCGAGACATCCCCGCAGACTGTCTAAAACCTGGACGTAGTCTCCGTGACGTCCCCGCAGACTGTCTAAAACCTGGACGTAGTCTCTGAGACGTCCCCGCAGACTGTCTAAAACCTGGACGTAGTAGTCTCTGAGACGTCCCCGCAGACTGTCTAAAACCTGGACGTAGTAGTCTCTGAGACGTCCCCGCAGACTGTCTAAAATCTGGACGTAGTCTCTGAGACGTCCCCGCAGACTGTCTAAAACCTGGACGTAGTCTCTGAGACGTCCCCGCAGACTGTCTAAAACCTGGACGTAGTCTCCGTGACGTCCCCGCAGACTGTCTAAAACCTGGACGTAGTCTCTGAGACGTCCCCGCAGACTGTCTAAAACCTGGACGTAGTAGTCTCTGAGACGTCCCCGCAGACTGTCTAAAACCTGGACGTAGTCAACCTGGACGTAGTCTCTGAGACGTCCCCGCAGACTGTCTAAAATCTGGACGTAGTCTCCGTGACAGACTGTCTAAAACCTGGCGACACCCCAACTGTCTAAAACCTGGACGTAGTCTCTGAGACGTCCCCGCAGACTGTCTAAAACCTGGACGTAGTAGTCTCTGAGACGTCCCCGCAGACTGTCTAAAATCTGGACGTAGTCTCTGAGGACGTAGTCTCTGAGACGTCCCCGCACACTGTCTAAAACCTGGACGTAGTCTCTGAGACGTCCCCGCAGACTGTCTAAAACCTGGACGTAGTCTCCGTGACGTCCCCGCAGACTGTCTAAAACCTGGACGTAGTCTCTGAGACGTCCCCGCAGACTGTCTAAAACCTGTATCCCCAGACTGTCTAAAACCTGGACGTAGTAGTCTCTGAGACGTCCCCGCAGACTGTCTAAAATCTGGACGTAGTCTCTGAGACGTCCCCGCACACTGTCTAAAACCTGGACGTAGTCTCTGAGACGTCCCCGCAGACTGTCTAAAACCTGGACGTAGTAGTCTCTGAGACGTCCCCGCAGACTGTCTAAAACCTGGACGTAGTCTCCGAGACGTCCCCGCAGACTGTCTAAAACCTGGACGTAGTCTCTGAGACGTCCCCGCAGACTGTCTAAAACCTGGACGTAGTCTCCGTGACGTCCCCGCAGACTGTCTAAAACCTGGACGTAGTCTCTGAGACGTCCCCGCAGACTGTCTAAAACCTGGACGTAGTAGTCTCTGAGACGTCCCCGCAGACTGTCTAAAATCTGGACGTAGTCTCTGAGACGTCCCCGCACACTGTCTAAAACCTGGACGTAGTCTCTGAGACGTCCCCGCAGACTGTCTAAAACCTGGACGTAGTCTCTGAGACGTCCCCGCAGACTGTCTAAAACCTGGACGTAGTCTCCGTGACGTCCCCGCAGACTGTCTAAAACCTGGACGTAGTCTCTGAGACGTCCCCGCAGACTGTCTAAAACCTGGACGTCCCTGAGACGCCCCGCAGACTGTCTAAAACCTGGACGTAGTAGTCTCTGAGACGTCCCCGCGACTGTCTAAAATCTGACGTAGTCTCTGAGACGTCCCCGCACACTGTCCAAAACCTGGACGTAGTCTCTGAGACGTCCCCGCAGACTGTCTAAAACCTGGACGTAGTCTCCGTGATGTCCCCGCAGACTGTCTAAAACCTGGACGTAGTCTCCGTGACGTCCCCGCAGACTGTCTAAAACCTGGACGTAGTCTCCGTGACGTCCCCGCAGACTGTCTAAAACCTGGACGTAGTCTCCGTGTTCAATGTGTGTTTGTATGTAAATGAGGATCCATGTGACTAAAAAACAACAAACTGTCCGTCTGTGGCTTGGAGCCAGATAATAAGTGTTTGTGAGCCAAGTTATTACCGCGCGTGTGTGTGTGTGTGTGTGTGTGTGTGTCTCAGTGACTCTGTATGTCAGGAATGTAAACGTGGTGCGGTAAGGTGTGTTTATGCCCCCGTCTCTCAGCCCCGCCCACCTCACACACAACCAGGTAATACTTGAGGATGACACACACACACACTGTGTGTGCGGTGTGTATTCTTGCCTCCAGTCCCTGTCATTCAGAGTTATGTGAGGAATGTGTGTGTGTGTTTTGAAGTGTGGTGAGGACGCTGAGCGCGGTGTTAGCACTGATCGACCAACTCCCCTCATTATCTGTCTGCGGCTAATCCACGCTAATCCATGCTAATCCATGCTAATCCAGGCTGATACGTCCTGATGCCTCCATCCATCTGAAGATTTACCCCGAGAACTTCCTCCTCCTCCTCTGAGGGGCAAAAGCTGCGTTCACTCAATGTCAGCAAGAACAACAAATCCTCCCATCATGCACCTCAGCATCGCTCTGACAGGGTTAGCCTGCTGCTAGCACTTTATCCACAACATATAAACAACATCAATTAATTTTTAGCTTTAGCATTTAGCTAACTGGGTTTGTTCTGCTACAAATACACAACAAACACACACACATGCCTGACTACAAGGCTGAAAGTCGGTTAAAGCTAAAATGACAAGCTAACATGGTACAAAGCCAAAGTAGCATCATCAGGCTATGCTACTATCCTAAATATATAGCTCTGTACTGTAGCTATTGAGCATCAGCTAACAGCACAAAGCTAACATAACGTAGCAGAGCTGCTAGCTATTGAGCATCAGTTAACAGCGCAAAGCTAACATAACGTAGCAGAGCTGCTAGCTATTGAGCATCCGCTAACGGTGCAAAGCTAACATAACGTAGCAGAGATGCTAGCTATCGAGCATCCGCTAACAGTGCAAAGCTAACATAACAAAATTAGGCTAAGCAGCTATTCAAGCCCAAAGCTGACTTAGCATTAGCTGACTTAGCATTATCTTAGCTAAACGTGTTGGTAAAAATATAAATTGTCTGTTCACGTCAGTTTACAGCTAACATAACATAGTTATATATATACACACACACACACACACACACACATATATATGTATACATATATACATATATACTGTATATACTATATAACAGTAACCTCACAATCATGCAGTTACTGTTAGGGCAAGCTAACGTGCTAACGAGCTAACCAGACGTTGTTGTTAGCTTGTCTCAGATGTTTGAAGGGAATCGAACACGCGGGCCGTCCCGTACTGACTCACTCGGCCGTGCATGTGGTCGGTGACATGCAGGTATTGTGTTATTGTGTATTGTTGTAAACACACACAGTGTTGAAAGGTGAGTCTGTCACACACATCCAGTCCTGTCATGTTTCAGTGTGTGTGTGGGTGTGTGATGAATGAAGCTGTGTGTGTGTGTGTGTGTGTGTGTGTGTGTGAGTGTGTGTGTGTGTGTGTGTGTGTGTGTGTGTGTGGTTAGAGTCTGCGACACACACACAGGATGCTGTCTGACGGACAGACACAGAAACATTCCCACATTTCTAGAAGTCCTGCTCTGAGTCACCTGTCTCACCTGTTTCCAAGGTGTTAGCTAGGCTAGCTTAGCACAAAGTCTGCACGCAGGGGGAAAGTGTTAGCATCCATCAATGAACCAAACATTATAAACCATGCATGTTTCAGAGCTATGCTAGCAGCTTCAAGTGTTAATGCTAAGCTAGGCTAAAGGGCTTCTCGCTGTTGGACTAGTCAGTAATATTAGCGAGACGCTACGTCATGTTGTTTGACTGTTAGCAGTTAGCTGTTAGCAGTTGTTATTTAAATAAACTGGTCTGTTGGTGTCGTCTGAAGTTGCTCTGTGGTTTGTTGCTCACAGTGAAGCTAATGCTCAGCTAACAGGTTTGATGAAGTCAGTTTCTGGTTGGTTTGTTTACGTCTCAGCTGCTCGCTGGCTGATGAAAAACTGATCGTCTCTGCGGCTCCACGCTTGACTGTTGTTGTTCTCGTCGTCTGCAGACTCACAGACTTCATGTTTGTTTCCTGAGGTCAGTCTGCATCAAACAAACGAAGTCTACGGAGACGTTACTGCATCTCCAGCACTGTCTACACAGCACAAGACTGAGACCAGACTTAGACCAGAAGAGCTAACGGTAGAAGAGCTAACAGTAGATGAGCTAACGGTAGAAGAGCTAACGGTAGAAGAGCTAACAGTAGATGAGCTAACGGTAGAAGAGCTAACGGTAGATGAGCTAACTGTCTAGAACCTCGAGGTAGTCTCTGTCATGTGACCGGGTTCAGTCCTCTTAAACTGGTCCTGATCCGGGCTCATGGATCGGATCAGGATCCTTTACTCTCGTTCAAAGGTTGTTGTTGTGTTGCCTAGCGACGACGTCCGCCTGTCTGACAGTCTGGATGAGCCTGAACACACCGCGGTGCATTTATGTGTGTAATGAGGTAATCACACTTAAGTTGATTCATCCACACCCAACCAATCCAGACGCAGGGCGGGGCCTTAATCCACCAATTATTCACCTGTGTCCAATTACAGCGTCTGCACACACACACTGTAACACACACTGTAACACACACACACACACACGCACACACACACACACACACACACACTTTTTTCAGGTCTTCTTCAGAGAGCTAACAACACATGAGCTAACAACACATGAGCTAACGACACATGAGCTAACGATAGATGAGCTAACAACACATGAGCTAACGATAGATGAGCTAACAACACATGAGCTAACGATAGATGAGCTAACAACACATGAGCTAACGATAGATGAGCTAACGATACCAGAGCTAACGACACTTGAGCTAACGATAGATGAGCTAACAACACATGAGCTAACGATAGATGAGCTAACGATACAAGAGCTAACGACACATGAGCTAACGATAGATGAGCTAACAACACATGAGCTAACGATAGATGAGCTAACAACACATGAGCTAACGATAGATGAGCTAACAACACATGAGCTAACGACAAATGAGGTAACGATAGATGAGCTAACAACACATGAGCTAACAACACATGAGCTAACAATAGATGAGCTAACAACACATGAGCTAATGATAGATGAGCTAACGATAGATGAGCTAACGATACCAGAGCTAACGACACATGAGCTAACGATAGATGAGCTAACAACACATGGGCTAACGATAGATGAGCTAACAACACATGAGCTAACGATAGATGAGCTAACGATACAAGAGCTAATGGCACTTGCCATTGGATGCAGGAGGTCAGGTGACCTTTCACCTTTGAATACAGAGTGAGCACTTCCTGCCGAGGTGAACGAATGCCGTCTTTTTCATTGGTCGTTGGTCAGAGTTCAGCCCGCCCCCTGCAGGTCTGTGACGGGTCGCAGGTTTGATTCCCGGCAGACTGACACGGCGCTTGGCGTCCGTCTGCTTCGTTCTGAGAGAATAAAAAACGCTTAAAGAACGTTTAACGGACGTTTAACGAACGTTCTTTTTTGGTTCATCACGTCATAACTTCAGGTTCTGGTCCATCTCTGAGGCGGAGCGGATCAGAACCTTCTCCCATCCATCAGGATGACATGCCTCGGCACCCTCAGGGAGGTGTAGCACCGGTCGGTGCTGATGAGGCCCCCAGGGGCTCGGCGTGGCCCGGTGGGCCTCGTAGCTGTGCTCTCCATGTTCTGTGTACGGACCACCGGCCGAGCCCGGCGGCGCTGTGTTTTCACAAACATTCCCAGCGGCTGGGCTCGGCGGCGGGGGCGTGGAGGTGGTGGAAGTGGTGTTTGGAGGGTGGAGGGGCTCAGAGAAATATCAGAAATTCTGTGGTTAGCATCGGGCCGGGTGACCAGAACCGAGCCTCAAACATCTTGTAAGAATAACAGCGAGCCGAGCGGGCCTGGGCGGACGCCATGTTTGTGTGTTGGTACATTCCTGGTGTGTGCTTTATTTTTCCTGCTCCGTCCCCTCCACTCGCCGGCGGCTTCCCGGGGGAGCAGCCGGGTGGGGTGGGCACGGATAGCTGTGGTTTGGTTGGTGGTGATGGAGGAGGTGGAGGAGGAGAGGGGGGATCCCAGCAGGAGAGGTATCGGACCAAACGTCAGCCCGACCGGACTGAGCGAGACCAAGAGTGTGAAGACAACTCATGTTTTGTTTTCTAATTCTTCTCCTCCTCCCCCTCCTCCTCCTCCCCCTCCCCCTCCTCCTCCTCCTCCCCCTCCCTCTTGTTTTTCTAAAGATCGCTCCTCGCCAAGAGCTGAAACAATAGCAAAGCTTTCCAAAGCCTCCCTGGCTTTAAACAATGCCATCAATCACAGAGAGCACACACACACAGACACATACACTCTCACACACACACTCACACACAGATCAGCTGTTTAACTCTTTGTGTTAAAGAAGGTTTGGACTGAGCGAGCCTGTGAGGCAGAACTGAGGGTGAAACATCCAAATCCATCATCGTCAATGTGACTGGACCGAGCCCAGAACCTGAGTGTGTGTGTGTGAGTGGGTGTGTGTGTGTGTGTGTGTCAGTGCGTGTGTGTGTGTGTGAGTGTGTGTGTGTGTGTCAGTGAGTGTGTGTGTGTGTGTGTGTGTGTGTGTGTGTATGTGTGTGAGTGTGTGTGTGTCAGTGAGTGTGTGTGTGTGTATGTGTGTGTGTGTGTGTGTGTGTGTGTGTGTGTGTGTGAGTGTGTGTGTGAGTGAGTGTGCGTGTTTGTCTGTGTGTTTGTCTGTGTGTGTGTCTGTGTGTGTGTGTGTGTGTGTGTGTGTGTGTCTGTGTGTGTGTGTGTCTGTGTGTGTGTGTGTGTGTGTGTGTGTCTGTGTCTGTGTGTGTGTGTGTCTGTGTGTGTGTGTTTTGTGTGTGTGTGTGTGTGTGTGTGTGTGTGTGTGTGTGTGTGTGTGTGTGTGTGTGTGTGTGTGTGTGTGTGTGTGTGTGTTTTTTTGTTTGTGTGTGTGTGTGTGTGTGTGTGTGTGTGTGTGTGTGTGTGTGTGTGTGTGTGTGTGTGAGTGTGGTGTTTGTTTGTGTGCATATCTTCAACGTAGACGTGAACAATCAAACCTCACCACCACTAAAATCAGCCCGGTTGCAACCCCACATTAATTGATGTTTCTTTGATTTGAACATTTCGATGAATATTTTGTTTGTTTTTGGTTCATTTAAACTTTATTTAACTTCCAGACGTGAGGACAAAACATGAATTCATAAATTAACATAATAAATACATTTAAAATAAAACATTTATTTAATGTTTACTTTAATTTTTTTATTTAATTATTAATTATTGATGTATTTAGTGTTTTACAGTGTTGATCTTACGTAGACGTGAACAATCAGACAGAGATGGGAGAAGCTGTCAGGTCACTGTGACCCCGCCCAGACCAGGACCGGGTCAGGACTCTGCCCTCCTGCCCCTCGACTCCCCCCCCCCCATCTGCCCCAAGAAAACAGACTCTGATTGGCTGACGGACTTTAACTTGAGCGGCTAACGAGCACGCTCCCTGAGTAAACTCTACAGGTGAACTCTGAACACACCCAGCACACGCGTGTGGACACATAGACGTGTCCACAGGTTCTGATCACGTCCACAGGTTCTGTTCAGGTTCACAGGTTCTGATCATGTCCACAGGTTCTGTTCAGGTTCACAGGTTCTGATCATGTCCACAGGTTCTGATCAGGTGATGATGACTGATGATGACACGCCCACAGAGGTCAGAGGTCAGCTGCATGAAGGTGTCGGCCATGTTGGAGTTAAGCTGTGAGGAATGTGAGTGAGTGCCGACTGAACGGTCCACGCCTCACAGATGAAGAAGGAATTTTCCTCAGGGCTTTATCTTATCAGTGTTTACTGCAAGCACCATCTACTTCTCCAGCTTCGGCCGCATGCCAACACGCTCAACACGGAGCTCTCAGAGAAGATGACATCAAAGCTGGGAACCAATCAGAACGCTGCTCGGGTCCAGACCCTGAAGCAGGTCAGCCTGAGAGGGTCCATCAGCAAGGAGGTCCATCAGCAAGGAGGTCCATCAGCGAGGAAGTCCATCAACAAGGAAGTCCATCAACAAGGAGGTCCATCAGCAAGGAGGTCCATCAACAAGGAGGTCCATCAACAAGGAGGTCCATAAGCGAGGAAGTCCATCAACAAGGAGGTCCATCAGCGAGGAAGTCCATCAACAAGGAGGTCCATCAACAAGGAGGTCCATCAGCAAGGAAGGAGATCCATCAGCGAGGAGGTCCATCAACAAGGAGGTCCATCAGCAAGGAAGGAGATCCATCAGCAAGGAGGTCCATCAACAAGGAAGGATATCCATCAACAAGGAAGGAGATCCATCAGCAAGGAGGTCCATCAACAAGGAAGGATATCCATCAACAAGGAGATCCTTCAACAAGGAGGTCCATCAGCAAGGAGGTCCATCAACAAGGAAGGAGATCCATCAGCAAGGAAGGAGATCCATCAACAAGGAGGTCCATCAGCAACGAGGTCCATCAGCAAGAAGGTCCATCAGCAAGGATGTCCATCAACAAGGAAGTCCATCAACAAGGAGGTCCATCAACAAGGAAGTCCATCAGCAAGGAAGTCCATCAACAAGGAGGTCCATCAACAAGGAAGTCCATCAACAAGGAGGTCCATCAACAAGGAAGTCCATCAACAAGGAGGTCCATCAACAAGGAGGTCCATCAACAAGGAGGTCCATCAGCAAGAAGGTCCATCAGCAAGGAAGTCCATCAGAACCAGGAGAGACCAGAACCTTCAGAACCCTCTTCTTAACACTCTTCGCTCCTGTCAGGACTACAAACACTCCCATCATCCTCAGCTGTAGTTTGTGTTTCGTTAGCAACTGTTAGCATGCTAACATGCTAAGCTAAGATGTTGAACATGTGTTAGCGTTGTTGTTGTTGTCATAGCGATGAATCAGCAGACATCTGACCTGAACAACAGGAAGGACAACAACTTCCTGTTTCAGCAGAAAAATGGAAAGTTTTAAAAGAAACATCAACGTTTTAAAAACGTTTAAAATGTTTTTAAAAACGTTTAAAAAAACATTTTAAAAACATTTAAAAACCTTTTAAAAACATTTAAAAACCATTTAAAAAACATTTGTAGCTTTAGTTTGAAAGTCTTTATTAAAGCTGAACTTCCTGTTTCGTGGCGCGGTGACTTCGTTGGAACTCACTCGGCGTTCAGACGATCTGCTGAGTCATGACTGATCGACCACAGTGACCTGTCAGCCCCGCTGCATGCTGGGATACCTTCCTCTTTTATGTGCCCCGTCACTTCCTGTTCAGCAGGCCGAGGCCCGACGGAGCCGAGCTGACGGAGGGTCACCTGTCTGCCCTCCGTCAGGCGTTACTGTGACGTTCATCAAAGCTGGACGAGGCTCCATCAGACAGTTTAAACCTGTGAGCATGCAGAGGCTCCTGAACGCATCGTGAGGCGTTCACAGTCACACAGTGAATCCAGCAGAGGGTCTCTGGAGGATCAGCGGCTCCAGCTGCTGCTCCTCCTCCTCCTCCTCTCCTCACCTCTCCTCCTCCTCCTCTCTCCTCCTCTCCTCTCCTCCTCTCCTCACCTCCACCTCTCTTCTCCTCTCTTCTCCTCCTCCTCTCCACCTCTCTTCTCCTCTCTTCTCCTCCTCTTCTCTCCTCCTCCTCCTCTCCTCCTCCTCTCTTCTCCCTCTCTTCTCCCTCCTCTTCTCTCCTCCCTCCTCCTCTCCCCTCCCTCTCCCTCTCCTCTCCTCCTTTCTCCTCCTCCTCTCCACCTCTCTTCTCCTCTCTTCTCCTCCTCCTCTCCTCCTCTCTTCTCCTCTCCTCCTCCTCTCCTCCTCTCTCCTCTTCCTCTTCTCTTCTCTCTTCTCCTCCTCCTCTCCTCCTCTCTTCTCCTCTCCTCCTCTCTTCTCCTCTCTTACTCCTCTCCTCTCCTCCTCTCTTCTCCTCTCCTACTCCTCCTCCTCTCTTCTGCTCTCCTCCTCCTCCTCCTCCTCTTCCTCTCTTCTCCTCCTCCTCTTCTCTCCCTCTCCTCCTCCACTTCTCCTCCTCTTCTCTCCTCTTCTCTCCTCCTCCTCCTCCTCTCTCTCTCCTCTCTTACTCCTCTCCTCCTCTCTCTTCTCCCTCTCCTCCTCCTCCTCCTCCTCCTCTTCCTCTCTTCTCCTCCTCCTCTTCTCTCTCCCTCTCCCTCCTCTATCCCTCCTCCTCCTCCTCCTCTCCTCCTCCTCTCTTCTCCCTCTCTTACTCCTCTCCCTCTCCCTCCTCCCTCTCCTCCTCCTCCTCCTCCCTCCTCCTCTCTTCTCCTCTCTTACTCCTTCTCCTCTCCTCCTCCTCATCTCTTCTCCTCTCCTACTCCTCCTCTCTCCTCCTCCTCTCCTCTCCTCCTCCTCTTCTCTCATCTCCTCCTCCTCTCTCCCTCCTCCTCTCCCTCTCCTCCCTCCCCTTCTCTCTCTCTCCTCTCCTCCTCCTCTCCTCCTCCTCTTCTCTGTCCTCCTCCTCCTCCCTCCTCCTTCTCTCCTCTCCCTCTCCCTCTCCTCCTCCTCCTCTCCTCTCCTCCTCCTCTTCTCTCCTCTCCCTCGTCCTCCTCTCTCCTCTCCCTCTCCCTCTCCCTCTCCTCTCTCCTCCTCCTCCTCCTCCTCTCCTCTCCCTCCTCCTCTTCTCTCCTCGTCCCCGTCCCCCTCCTCTTCTCTCCTCCCTCTCCTCTCCTCTCCCTCCTCCTCCCTCTCCTCCTCCTCCTCTCCCTCTCCTCTCCCTCGTCCCTCCACTTCTCTCTCCTCCCTCTCCTCTCCCTCTCCTCTCCCTCTTGTCTCCTCTCCTCCTACTCTCCTCTCCTCTCCTCTCTCCTCCTCCTCCTCTTCTCTCCCTCGTCCCCGTCCCTCCTCTTCTCTCCTCCTCTCCTATCCCTCTCCTCTCCCCTCCTCTCCCTCTCCTCCTCTCCTCTCCTCCTCCCTCTCTCTCCTCCCTCTCCTCTCCTCTCCTCTTGTCTCCTCTCCTCCTACTCTCCTCTCCTCTTTTCTCCTCTCCTCTCCTCTCCTCTTCTCTCCTCTCCTCTCCTCTCCTCTCCTATCCTCCTCTCTCATCCTGAATGATTAACACTGAGCATGCTCTGTTATCAGATGCAGCTCAAATACTCCAAATGTATTGACCCGTTTGTTCTGGACCAGAACCAGAACCAAACACACGGCCAACACACTGCACTGTTTAGAGAGAGACCCCAACGGCACCAACGTCATGACCAGGACCGCGACAACAACCAGAACCAGGACCAGGACCAGAACCAGGACCAGGACCAGGACCAGGACCTGGACCAGGACCAGAACCAGGACCAGGACAGGAAGCCTGTTTAGCCTTCAGCTCCCTGGTCACTGAATAAAGTTCTGTGGTTCTGGTTCTGTACAGTGCACAATGAGGCCCGGACGACTGTAGCAGCCCTCACAGTCACTCATAGACTGGAGGAAGAAGAAGAACTTCAGAAGTTCAGAAGAACTTTAGAAGTTCAGAAGAACTTTAGAAGTTCAGAAGAAGAACTTTAGAAGTTCAGAAGAAGAACTTTAGAACTTCAGAAGTTCAGAAGAAGAACTTTAGAAGTTCAGAAGAAGAACTTTAGAAGTTCAGAAGAACTTCAGAAGTTCTGAAGAACTTTAGAAGTTCAGAAGAAGAACTTCAGAAGTTCAGAAGAAGAACTTCAGAAGTTCAGAAGAACTTCAGATGCTCAGAAGAAGAACTTCAGAACTTCAGAAGAAGAACTTTAGAACTTCAGAAGAAGAACTTCAGAAGTTCAGAAGAAGAACTTTAGAAGTTCAGAAGAACTTTAGAAGTTCAGAAGAAGAACTTTAGAAGTTCAGAAGAACTTTAGAAGTTCAGAAGAACTTCAGAACTTCAGAAGAAGAACTTCAGAACTTCTGAAGAAGAACTTCAGAAGTTCAGAAGAAGAACTTCAGAAGTTCAGAAGAACTTTAGAACTTCAGAAGAAGAACTTCAGAAGTTCAGAAGAAGAACTTTAGAACTTCAGAAGTTCAGAAGAACTTTAGAAGTTCAGAAGAAGAACTTTAGAAGTTCAGAAGAAGAACTTTAGAAGTTCAGAAGAACTTCAGAACTTCAGAAGAAGAACTTCTGAACTTCTGAAGAAGAACTTCAGAACTTCAGAAGAAGAACTTCAGAAGTTCAGAAGAACTTCAGATGCTCAGAAGAAGAACTTCAGAATTTCAGAAGAAGAACTTTAGAACTTCAGAAGAAGAACTTCAGAAGTTCAGAAGAACTTTAGAACTTCAGAAGAAGAACTTCAGAAGTTCAGAAGAAGAACTTTAGAACTTCAGAAGTTCAGAAGAAGAACTTTAGAACTTCAGAAGAAGAACTTCAGAAGAAGAACTTTAGAAGTTCAGAAGAACTTTAGAAGTTCAGAAGAAGAACTTCTAAAGTTCAGAACATCAGAACTTCAGAAGAACTTTAGAAGTTCAGAAGAACTTCAGAAGTTCAGAAGAAGAACTTCAGAAGTTCAGAAGAAGAACTTCAGAACTTCAGAAGAACTTCAGAAGTTCAGAAGAACTTCAGATGTTCAGAAGAAGAACTTCAGAACTTCAGAAGAAGAACTTCAGAACTTCAGATGCTCAGAAGAAGAACTTTAGAACTTCAGAAGAAGAACTTTAGAACTTCAGAAGAAGAACTTCAGAAGTTCAGAAGAACTTTAGAACTTCAGAAGAAGAACTTCAGAAGTTCAGAAGAAGAACTTTAGAAGTTCAGAAGTTCAGAAGAACTTTAGAAGTTCAGAAGAAGAACTTTAGAAGTTCAGAAGTTCAGAAGAACCTTAGAAGTTCAGAAGAAGAACTTTAGAAGTTCAGAAGAAGAACTTTAGAAGTTCAGAAGAAGAACTTTAGAAGTTCAGAAGAACTTCAGAAGTTCAGAAGAAGAACTTCAGAACTTCAGAAGAAGAACTTCAGAACTTCAGAAGAAGAACTTCAGAACTTCAGAAGAACTTCAGATGCTCAGAAGAAGAACTTTAGAACTTCAGAAGAAGAACTTCAGAAGTTCAGAAGAACTTTAGAAGTTCAGAAGAAGAACTTTAGAACTTCAGAAGTTCAGAAGAAGAACTTCAGAAGAAGAACTTCAGAAGAAGAACTTTAGAAGTTTAGAAGAACTTTAGAAGTTCAGAAGAAGAACTTCTAAAGTTCAGAACTTCAGAACTTCAGAAGAACTTTAGAAGTTCAGAAGAACTTCAGAAGTTCAGAAGAACTTCAGAAGTTCAGAAGAAGAACTTCAGAAGTTCAGAAGAACTTCAGATGTTCAGAAGAAGAACTTCAGAAGTTCAGAAGAAGAACTTTAGAACTTCAGAAGAAGAACTTTAGAAGTTCAGAAGAACTTTAGAAGTTCAGAAGAAGAACTTCAGAAGTTCAGAAGAACTTCAGAACTTCAGAAGAAGACTTTAGAACTTCAGAAGTTCAGAAGAACTTTAGAAGTTTTAAATTTTAACAGACACTAACTGACAAAGCTAACGTTAGCATGATAATATCTGACCTACCGTGGCTGAACCAGCGTGCAGTCTGTCCGAGAACACAGCAGACTACTGAGGAGGTTTGTCTCCTGGGCCCAGGATGATCCTGGTCGGATTGGATTAAATCTAGATCTGATCTGAAAACTGGGTATTTCAACACAGATCCAGATAATCCTGAAGATCAGGATTCTGCTCTGGTAATCCAATCCTCCCTTGAATCCAGATAAAAGGCTGGATTTGGGTATTTCAGAAGTTAAGGCAGATATCTGGATCAACTTGATACCAAATTTTCAGGATCATTTGGATCCCACCTGAGAGGTGGATTTCACTCAGATTGACAAAGTCTCAGCTCCACTTCTCCTAGATATTGTTACTCAAGCTGCACACTGAAGCACTTTCCAAACATTTAAGGTATATTTTCATCCTTCTGATTAAATGAAGACAAATTTGACTTCAGTCAGAAGCTTAAAAATGCATTTCTAAAATGTTTGGAAATAGCTTGAATGTGATTTTGAAACATGCAGCAATGTATTTCAGTGTTTGTGTACAAACTGATTATTTCACGTCATCAGATCAGATGCTGTTTTGCTGTAAATGACCATAATTATGTTTAGTGAGAGCCTTCTATATCAGGGAGACATTAGATTAAATGTTTCTAACTGTGTCACTGGCCAAGCTATATACCATGAAAGTAATGCGATTACAATATCAAGCAGTTTCAAGCACTTTATTCAAAATCCAATAACTTCATCTTAAATGTACGATTAAAGCGTTTCCAAGGATTTCCAGGTTGTCCTGAACAGCTGAGTGGTCCATGTCTGTGAGTGGACTCTGAAAGTAGAAGACAGAGAAGGTGTGTGAGTACACCTGTGTCACAGCATGACATCATCACCAGCATCACTGTAGCATCCTGACACTTCTGCATGAATCATATAGGTAATACTCGTACCGTGATGATGTACGTCCGATTAGTTCCCTTTTAAGTTAAACCATAGGCCGCAACATTCATCAACAAAGCCAGCTCCCTCGCTAGCCCGCTAGCTGCTTAACACACAAGTCAATGGAGCCGAGTTAGCTACCGTTAGCACGGCCGCGGCTCAATTAGAGATCGCTACGGCCTGGTTTGAATCAGGTGACAGTTCAAGAAGTTGGTTTGCATGATATGTTGGTTGGAGTTCGTATGGTCTTCAAACTGCTACACATTAGATGACAGTAAACTTACACTTTTGACGTGAAGTCGTGCTCCCAGCTGCTCATTTCGTGAGGTAGTCCGTCATGTTTCGATCCGCGGAGACACGAGATTTGGAAATCCGTATCCGCCCAGATCGGGATCACGGTGATCCACCCTGCCAGTGTTTTGAAATACTCAGATAAAGTCAGCAGATCACCTTCCATGACTGAGAAAAGGAGGATTTCATTATCCGGATTATCCTGATCCAGATTACAAGTTTTGAAATACTGGGCCCAGGTGTCAGTTCAGAGTCTCATCAGCAGATTCAGATCAGCTGTGAGCGTCACCTCCATTTCTACAGAGTGCTGCTCTGAGCGGGATTCGAACTCACAACCTGTGGATGTAAAAGCTCCTCTGTGCCCGGACAGTAACCCACTGGACCAGTGAAGATGTAGGAGGACATGAGGAGCAGTGAGCAGTGGACCATGTGGTCCAAAAGGACATGGAGACGTGGTTCTCCTTCTACATGATGAGACAAACAAAGTGAACAGAAATGTTCTTCAGCAGCTCTATCAGGACTGATGGAGGAGAATCTTCAGCATGATTCCTCCCCTCAATCTGATCCTGGTTCTTCTTCTTCATCAGTACTGAAGATGGTCCAGTGGGGAAGGACGCCGACCGCCAACATGGAGACGTGAGTGTGTGTGTGTGTGTGTGTGTGTGTGTGTGTGTGTGTGTGTGTGTGTCAAAACTACAAACTAAAACTCAAAAACCAAACAAACCCGTCAAACCGTTGCGTTCATTTCTCGTCGTAAATTTCCGTCGAATTTCTCCGATTTCAACACAGACGACCATCGAGGGAACAAAGAACAGGTGAGTCCAGGTAAGTCAAAGGTAAGTGAAGCTAGCTGGCTTCAACAAAGCTAGCTAGCTTCTTATTTAATAAACACAAAACTTGATTTTCATTTTTGTCGTCACGGAGACTATGTCCAGGTTTTAGACAGTCTGCAGGGACGTCACGGAGACTACGTCCAGGTTTTAGACAGTCTGCGGGGACGTCACGGAGACTACGTCCAGGTTTTAGACAGTCTGCGTGTGTGTGTGTTCTGTCTCTGTATGAACCTTTGAAGAACGTGAGTAACTCTCAGGGAACGTTTTTCTTTACGAGCCCGTCAGAACAGATTGATGTGTCTTTGGTTTTGGTTCTGGTCCCGTCAGCGCTCTGCGGCCACCTCGACATGTTCGCGCCTCGTTTGGCGACTCAGCAGATTTCTGATCGTGTTGCGTCTCATCGCAGCGTCAGCGTCTTTGATTGTCACGTGGTCTGTCTGACATGTTTGTTTTCATGATTTTTTGAATGTTCATTAGATTACTGCAACACTGTGTTCAGAGGAGCAATGCATAGTGGGACAGATGATGAAGGTTCTGTTGCTAGGAAACATCTGAAGCACCGTCCAATCAAGAGTAGTCAGCTGTGTAAACAGGAAGTCACTGTAGCATAATGAGCTAACAGAGCTAACAGGTGTTACTTCACGTCAGCCCGCCTCAGGTCTACAGGACTACAAACATGGCTGCAGCTTCATTAACCTGTGAGTGACATCACTCTGTGATTAGTCAGTTTACCCGGTGTGAGATCATTAAAGTGTGTCTGATGGTTCTGATGGTTCTGATAATCTTCTGTCTGTAACAAACCGGGTCTCACAGGCCGGGTCGACCTCTCTAACCCTGAGTGAAAGTTCTGTTTCTGTGTGTGTGTGTGTGTGTGTGTGTGTGTGTGTGTGTGTGTGTGTGTGGAGAACAAACAGTGAAGTAAAGTGCTGCTCCGTCAGCTCCGTCAGCTCCGTGTGGATGAAAAGAGTCGGTTAATGTTTAAACTCAGACCAAATACAACAAGTGGATATCCAAACAGAGCCGATAGACGGGCCGAGCCGCTCACACACTCTGCACACACACTGTCAATGAAGCCACGGCAAACACACAGACAACCTGGAAACAGCCTGGAAACAGCCTGGAAACAACCTGGAAGACGTTCAGCTGAGAATGATTTGAATATTTAAATTAATTATTTTACTTTTAATTAAACTTTCTGTATGAATCCCTTAAAGTCTGACGTCTGTCATGTTTTCAGTGTTTCAGGTATTTATACACGGATCAGGTATTTATACATTCTTCATGTTATTTTATAGTTTCTGATAAAACATGAAAAGTTGTTGAGTCATTGTTCAGTCTGAGCTAAGTCACCGTTTGTTCAAGAATTCATCCTGATAAAACTTCAAAACTTTATTCACAATATCAAACTGCTGCTGTTAGCTAATGTTAGCTCAGATTGTTAGCTGCTGTTAGCTAACGTTAGCTCAGTTTGTTAGCTGCCTCTATGGACATAACGTCCAAGTCTAATGGTCATCACGTCTGCTTTACAGAAGGTCCTGGGTTCAATCCCCAGTGGAACCAGAACTTTGTCTGAGTTCTGTCATACGTCAGACTTTTAGTGCTTGGTGAAATAAAGACAGACGCTGAGCTGGGCTTGTGTTGTCTTGTCTCGTGTTGTTTGATCACATTAATGTAATAAAAGAATAAAAACATGTTTTCCTGTCGCTCATCTCAGGTCAGATCATTGTTCTGATGTTCTCCAAACGTCAGTGTAACGTTGAAACAACATGACAGCGATTTGTCAGAGATTTCACCTGCAGTGAATCGTTCATTGGACTGTGTGACGGATGATTCACACGGAGCTCTGAGGCAGCCAGGCGCTAACAGGCTAATATCTTCCATCTGCAGGAAGACTCTCCGTCCAACAGTCTGATCCAAGCAGCCGTCCAAACACAAAAGCCCTGTGTGTCTTTACACACTGAGACAGCGCCGGCCAAGACCACATCGTGTTGACGTGGTGTCAGCGGATTATCAGCTCTGCTACCACGACGACAGAGCCGCGATCCAGCCACAATTAACTCAGAAAATAGTCCCTCCGCTGGGACAAGAAACAAACAGTGAGACAAGAAAACATGAAACAGGTCTGCTTCTCCTCATCCATCAGGACGGAACACAGGAGGGACGGAAGGAGGAGGAAGGAGGACGACAGAGGAGCCTCTGAAACTAGCTAGGGCCGGTCTGCCAGGGAATACAGTAGCCTACCATAGCCTCGTGCTAATGTAGCCTTGTGCTAATGTAACCTCGTGCTAACGTAACTTTGCTCTAACGTAACCTCGTGCTAACGTAACTTTGCTCTAACGTAGCCTGGTGCTAACGTAACTTTGCTCTAACGTAGCCTTGTGTTGAAAAGGTGTGAACATATCACAGTCCCTCCAAGACCTGGACCCGATCCATCCTCCAAGACCTGAACCTGATCCATCCTCCTCCGTCCATCAGCAGTGTTCTTGTGATCGTGATCTTCTTATAGCTCCACGTCTCCTCAGTCCTTGAGATAACATCCAGCGCTGTGAACAGCTGGTAGAGGTGATAAACCACCACAGAAGAAGAAGAGGACTTGAGGAGGTGACGAGGTCTTACGAATGAAAACCAACTCATCAAATACTGCAGAGCGGTCCACGGACATCACATTGACTTAAATTACATAACATGAATAATGTGTTAATGTTACGTTAGTTAAGAAGTCAACACTGACGTTACGTTACGTTAAAAATAAGACCTAAGTTACGTATCTCTTCTCAAACACGTTAACGTTACATTGGTCAAGAAGTCAATGAAGACATTATGTAAAGAGAGTAAACACTGACTTTCTTTACGTATCTCATGTCACTCACATGATGTCAGTTAAAAAGAAGTTCATGTTGACTTATTAACTAATGTTATATGTTATAATGTTACATTAACATGTTCTGTAACTGACACAACCAACTGACATCTTTTTAACTGACATTACATTACATTACAGGAGTTAAGTTACTTTACATTACAGGAGTTAATTTACGTGATATTACAGGAGGGTTACATTACGTTACATTACATTACAGGAGTTAAGTTACGTTACATTACAGGAGTTATGTTACATTATATTACAGGAGGGTTACATTACATTACATTACATTACAGGAGTTACGTTACGTTACAGGAGAGTAACATTACGTTATATTACAGGAGTTATGTTACATTACATTACAGGAGTTAAGTTACGTTATATAACAGGAGGGTTACAATACGTTACATTACAGGAGTTGCGTTACGTTACAGGAGAGTTACATTACGTTATATTACAGGAGTTACGTTATGTTACATTACAGGAGTTAAGTTACGTTATATAACAGGAGTTACGTTATGACATTACAGGAGTTACATTACGTTACATTACAGGAGTTACGTTACGTTAAATTACAGGAGTTACGTTATGTTACATTACAGGAGTTACGTTACGTTACATTACAGGAGTTACATTACGTTACATTACAGGAGTTACATTACGTTATATTACAGGAGTTACGTTATGTTACATTACAGGAGTTACGTTACGTTACATTACAGGAGTTACGTTACGTTACATTACAGGAGTTACATTACGTTACATTACAGGAGTTACGTTACGTTAAATTACAGGAGTTACGTTATGACATTACAGGAGTTACATTACGTTACATTACAGGAGTTACGTTATGACATTACAGGAGTTACATTACGTTACATTACAGGAGTTACGTTATGACATTACAGGAGTTACATTACGTTACATTACAGGAGTTACGTTACGTTACATTACAGGAGTTACGTTACGTTACATTACAGGAGTTACGTTACGTTACATTACAGGAGTTACGTTACATTATATTACAGGAGGGTTACATTACATTACGTTACATTACAGGAGTTACGTTACGTTACAGGAGAGTTACATTACGTTATATTACAGGAGTTACGTTACATTACATTACAGGAGTTAAGTTACGTTATATAACAGGAGGGTTACAATACGTTACATTACAGGAGTTGCGTTACGTTACAGGAGAGTTACATTACGTTATATTACAGGAGTTACGTTATGTTACATTACAGGAGTTAAGTTACGTTATATAACAGGAGTTACGTTATGACATTACAGGAGTTACATTACGTTACATTACAGGAGTTACGTTACGTTAAATTACAGGAGTTACGTTATGTTACATTACAGGAGTTACGTTACGTTACATTACAAGAGTTACATTACGTTACATTACAGGAGTTACATTACGTTATATTACAGGAGTTACGTTATGTTACATTACAGGAGTTACGTTACGTTACATTACAGGAGTTACGTTATGACATTACAGGAGTTACATTACGTTACATTACAGGAGTTACGTTACGTTAAATTACAGGAGTTACGTTATGACATTACAGGAGTTACATTACGTTACATTACAGGAGTTACGTTATGACATTACAGGAGTTACATTACGTTACATTACAGGAGTTACGTTATGACATTACAGGAGTTACATTACGTTACATTACAGGAGTTACGTTACGTTACATTACAGGAGTTACGTTACGTTACATTACAGGAGTTACGTTACATTACATTACAGGAGTTACGTTACATTACAGGAGTTACGTTACGTTACATTACAGGAGTTACGTTACGTTACATTACAGGAGTTACGTTATGACATTACAGGACTTACATTACGTTACATTACAAGAGTTATGTTACGTTACATTACAGGAGTTACGTTATGACATTACAGGAGTTACATTATGTTACATTACAGGAGTTACGTTACGTTACATTACAGGAGTTACGTTACGTTACATTACAGGAGTTACGTTACGTGATATTACAAGAGCTACAGTACGTTACATTATATTACAGGAGTTACATTACATTACGTGATATTACAGGAGAGTTAAGTTCCGTTACATTACAGGAGTTACATTACGTTATATTACAGGAGAGTTCCGTTACATTACAGGAGTTACGTTACATTATATTACAGGAGAGTTCCGTTACATTACAGGAGTTAAATTACGTTACGTTATATTACAGGAGAGTGACGTTACATTACAGGAGTTAAATTACGTTGCGTTATATTACAGGAGAGTTACGTTACATTACAGGAGTTACATTACGTTATATTACAGGAGAGTTACGTTACATTACAGGAGTTAAATTACATTACGTTATATTACAGGAGTTATGGTACGTTATATTACAGGAGTTACGTTACGTTACGTTACAGGAGTTACGTTACGTTACATTACAAGAGTTACATTACGTTACGTTATATTACAGGAGTTACGTTACGTTACATTACAGGAGTTACGTTACGTTACGTTACATTACAAGAGTTACATTACGTTACGTTATATTATAGGAGTTACGTTACGTTACGTTACATTACAAGAGTTACATTACGTTACGTTATATTACAGGAGTTACGTTACGTTACATTACAAGAGTTACATTACGTTACGTTATATTACAGGAGTTACGTTACGTTACATTACAGGAGTTACGTTACGTTGCGTTACATTACAAGAGTTACATTACGTTACATTACAGGAGTTACTTTACGTTACATTACAGGAGTTACGTTACATTACATTACAGGAGTTACGTTACGTTACATTACAAGAGTTACATTACGTTACGTTATATTACAGGAGTTACATTATGTTACATTACAGGAGTTACGTTACATTACAAGAGTTACATTACGTTACGTTATATTACAGGAGTTACATTATGTCAATCAATCAATCAAATTTTATTTGTATAGCCCAAAGTCGCAAAATACATTTTGCCTCGGAGGGCTTCACAATCTGTACAGGGAGTGACACCCTCTGTCCTTAGACCCTCGGTTCGAGTGAGGAAAAACTTGCCCACAAAAAACCCTTTTAACAGGGAAAAAAGTGGAAGAAACCTCAGGAAGAGCCACAGAGGAGGGATCCCTCTCCCAGGACGGACAGACGTGCAATAGATGTCACGTGTACAGTCAACAAGTCAACAGAAACATTTTGTATAATTACAATGAAAAATGACAATGGATTACAATGAATGATAAAATGATTACAGTAGCAGTGGAACCTGTGATAGAGATAGAGAGACACAGATGCACAGCAGCAGCAAATCATTAACTAAGTCACTATAAACTGTAATGGAGATCTGGTAACATTAATGACAGTAATAATATATGTAGTGGACGTCATGCAGGACCACAGCAGCAGTCACGATCCACGAGAACCTGCTGGACGAGAGAGCACAGAAACTCCGGGAAGAAGTTTAGTTAGTAAGATGCATTAATGTACATGTATGACAGACATGTATGTTTACAGATGGTGGTGGTGATGGTGAGAGAGAGAGAGAGAGAGAGAGAGAGAGAGAGTTTTCAGTAAAGGGAGATGTGACTGCATCTTCAACCAATACCATGCCTGGCTAGGCATAACCCTGAAAGGAGGAGTCCCCCGGCAGTATAGTCCTATAGCAGCATAACTAAGGGATGACCTGAGCCAGCCCTAACTATAAGCTCTATCAAAAAGGAAAGTCTTAAGTTTACTCTTAAAAGTGTTGACCGTGTCTGCCTCCCGAACCCAAAATGGTAGTTTGTTCCACAGAAGAGGAGCTTGATAGCTGAAAGCTCTGGCTCCCAATCTACTTTTGGAAACTATAGGAACTACAAGGAACCCAGCATTCTGAGAGCGCAGTGTTCTAGAGGGGCAGTAAGGTACTATGAGCTCTTTTAGATATGATGGTGCCTGACCATGAAGAGCTTTGTATGTGAGGAGAAGAATTTTAAATTCTATTCTAGATTTAACAGGTAGCCAATGCAAGGAAGCCAAAATGGGAGAGATGTGATCTCTGATCTTGGTTCCTGTCAGAACACGTGCAGCAGCATTCTGAATTAGCTGCAAAGTCCTAAGAGACTTATTGGAGCAGCCTGATAACAATGAGTTACAATAGTCCAGCCTAGAAGTAACAAATGCGTGGACTAGTTTTTCTGCATCTGCTTGAGATACAATGCGTCTGATTTTGGCAATGTTACGTAAATGGAAGAATGCAGTCCTTGAAATTTGTTTTATGTGGACATTAAAGGACAAATCCTGATCAAAAACAACTCCAAGATTCTTTGCGGTGGAGCTGGAGGCCAGGGTGATCCCATCTAAGGTAACTAAGTCTCTAGAGAGAGAGTCTCTGATGTTTTTGGGTCCAATTACAAGAACTTCAGTTTTGTCTGAATTTAACATCAGAAAATTGAAGGTCATCCAACTTTTTATATCTTTAAGGCATGCTTGGAGTTTAGTTAATTGATTGGTTTCATCAGGCTTGATCGATAAATATAATTGGGTGTCGTCGGCATAACAATGAAAATTAACGGAGTGATTCCTAATAATGTTCCCCATAATAATGTTATGTTACATTACAGGAGTTACGTTACGTTACATTACAGGAGTTACGCTACGTTACGTTACATTACAAGAGTTACATTACGTTACATTACAGGAGTTACGCTACGTTACGTTACATTACAAGAGTTACATTACGTTACGTTATATTACAGGAGTTACATTACGTTACATTACATTACAAGAGTTACATTACATTACGTTATATTACAGGAGTTACGCTACATTACGTTACATTACAAGAGTTACATTACATTAAGTTATATTACAGGAGTTGTGTTATGTTACATTATAGGAGTTACGTTACATTACAGAAGTTACATTAAATTACATTACAGGAGTTATGTTACATTACATTACAGGAGAGTTACGTTACGTTACATTACATAACGTTAAAATAAGACAACACTGACTTCTTTGAACTGATGTTAAAGTAACAACACGTAACATAACCTAATGTTACATTAACATGTTACGTCACTTGAACAGCTCCTTTAGCAACAGACTGACTTCATGACTTCTTCTTATATGTTTATTATTTATGAGTCATTTATTATTAATCTCAACTGTCACCATCCCTCTATGTTACATGTTAATGTTTCATGTTGTATCTGTCATATTTAAGCGGGTCGGTGTCGGTGTCACATGTGGACTTCATCATCAGGTTCTGGATGTTTGGGTCGACCCGCCTTGCGTTGATTCTTCTTCTCTGGTTTTATGATTTTCTGACATTCCTGAATAAAAACTGTCAAATAAAAAAATAAATTTTCCGTCTGTTGTTTGTTCAGTTTGTTTCACCTGGTTCTGATCGATTCAAGACCGAGCCGACTGTTTCTGTGGTTCTGATTCTGTTTGGATCCAGATGTTGGCAGCAGCCAAACGCATAAATACATGAAAATAATTTTATTTTTAAAAGTCACGTACGTACAAACAGGTCCAACTCAACAGGTCAAAGTCAACAGGACCGGGTCAACAGACAACTGAAGTATAAAGTGTTTCACAGAACCAGAACCATCAGTCCAATAATCAAACGTGATGAAGAATCAGATTTTTCTGGACTCGAACTCATGAACCAGAACTGAGCCGACGTGTCAGAGCGTGATGATCCGGTTTCATGTTGACCCTCTGACCCGGTTGATGGAGTCCAGGTGTTGATCCGGATCAGCTCTGAGTTCTCAGAACTTTTTTTCAAACATGTTTTTTGTTTTCAGAATAAAACGACCAGAAATCTGTTTGAATTGAATAGAACTTTTATTTTTGCTGATTTCTTGAAATATTTAATGTAATTTCCTGTGGCAGAACTCTTTTAACTTTCTTCAGAACCCTGAAGAGGTTCTGCTGCTGTTCCGACATCACAGTTAAACTTTATTAAAGGCAGAAGACGTCCAGGTGACCCACAAACAGAACCATGTGGTTCAGTCTCTCTTGGACCAGAGGAACATGAACAGAACCGAGCCCCAGGACAGATTCTTCAGAACCCTGACCCTCCGATCGGCACGATGACTGATAGCTGATGATGTCATAACTGTGGTCAAGTGACGTCCTTTATCTCGTGTGGTTACGGACACGTAATGAATTGTTCAAATGTCTTATCTCTTAAAGGGTCAGCGCAGGGAGCTTTAGTTTACGTCAAACTGATAATATGTTTATTTTGGAACGTTCTGTCAACGCTACAGAAACATTAAGGTAACTGTTAAGTATGAGAAGGTTGTCTGAATGTTAGTTATTGGTTTGATAATGGTTCTGTGTTGATTACTTAGTGTCTGATCAGGTTTATTATCAGCTGTGAATGATTGATCCAGAAGACAGATGACAAACGTTAATGTAACGTTAATGGAACAGCTGTAGTTCTGTTATTCTCTATATCAGCACTCATGAATGACTCTCGTCCAATCAGATCACTTGGTCTGAACTTCCTGTTGTCTAAGAAATATATACAAACATATACACACAGTGTGTGTGTATATTTGTGTGTTTTTAAACTAGAAATATGTTCATCTTTGTTTTATGACGAATGTTAATGTAACATTATTAGAACATCAGTGCTGTTATTCTCTACATCAGCACTCATGGAGCGACTCTCGTCCAATCAGATCACTCGGTCTGAACTGTCTAAATATAAATAATTCATTGTTACTATAAATGATGAAATAAATGAAATGATTTTAAAACTTTAATAATAAAAACAAACAAACAGAGACAGACAGATTTGATAAAACAAACTCTTTATTATAATAATTCAGATTTTTGGTATTTCATATATATATTTATATATATATATATATATATATTTATATATTTATATAGACGCTTATTTTACAACTGAGACGTGAAACAAACGTTTGAACAGTTTGTAAAAAAACAGAAAAGTGCTTCCTCACCGACGGAGGTCAAAGGTCAACTCAGAGGATCAGAAGGCACCGTGTGTGTGTGTGTGTGTGTGCGTGTGCGTGTGTGTGTGCGTGCGTGCGTGCGTGCGTGAGTGTGTGTGTGTGTGTGTGTGTGTGTGCGTGCGTGCGTGCTGTGTGTGTGTGCGTGAGTGTTTGTGTGTGTGTGTACGTGCGTGTGTGTGTGTGTGTGTGTGTGCGTGCGTGTGTGTGTGTGTGTGTGTGTGTGTGTGTGTGTGTGTGTGTGTGCGTGTGTGTGTGTGCGTGTGTGAGATGACTCAGTGAAAAGAGGAACAGACGTGTTGCATAGAAACTCTCTGAACACAAACACGCATGTTGAATGTTTGTTGAATGTTTGTTGAATGTTTGTTGTATGTTTGTTGAGTTGGTGTGTCTCAGATCAGTACCCATGATGCCTTAGTGCACACGATGAAGACGCCTCAGCGCCGCCGTCCTCTCCGACGCCTTACACCTCCAAACCTGCAGCACTCCAACGTTCAGGAGACGTTTGCTGAACGTTTGTTGAAGGTTTGCAATCATCAGTGTAGAGATGTGAGGTTGTCAGAGGACGGCGTGCTGAAGGTACCACAGTGAGTTTCCAGTTTTTAGGTTGTCTGAACGTTTGTTTGTGTTTATCAGAACGTTTTTTAAATGTTAGTCTCCAATCAGTCGACGTCACGCCGCCTCGCTGTGACGTCATGAGATGGTTTTTTGTGTGTGTGAGTTTTTCACAGTCAAGTCACTTTTCTGTCACGTGACCGTTTGGACGGTACCGTGAGTCGGACTCGAACCTGTGGAGCTTCAAACACACACAGAGACAAACCACCAAGCGGGGAAGGGGGGTCCTCTGTCCCGCCGTAGCTGCACTGATATGTGGGTCGGGTCTGAGCGGAGACCCGGTCCGTCCGGAGGAAGGCACAAAACGTTCAGTCCAGTTCAGTCCGGTTCGGTTCGGTCCGGTCTGCAGGGACGAGCTTATTCAACAAGGCACAACACCACCGAAGAAGAGTGAGACAGGTGAGTGTCTGCAGGTGGACTCACCTGGTCTGGAACATTCCTGAAACCAGTTCAACCAGTCCGAACCTGAAAGCTGCAGTTTGTTTAAAGTTTATGAGTCAGAACCGGATCAGGCCGGTAATCAGTTCGGACCCGTCCGGATCAGTCTGCAGTGAAGCTGCCTCAGAGTCCGTCTCTGTGTGTATAAATCCAGCAGAGTCCGGGTCCGGGTCCGGGTCCCGGGCTCTCAGCTGCCCAGCGGTTTGAAGGATCCGTCCGGCAGCTGTCTGAAGATGCCCCGTAACGTGTCCAACTCCCGGGTCAGGTGCTCCACCCGCCGCCTCAGTCTGTCGTTGTCGGTGGTGAGCTCCACCACCTTCTGCTGCGTCTCCATGTTGCGCAGCTTCGCCTTGTCGCGGCTCTTACGCACGGCCACGTTGTTGCGCTCGCGCCGCAGCCGGTACTCCGGGCTGCTCTTGTCGACGTGCTTCTTGTGTTTCCCGCCTCCCGCGCGCTGCTCCAGCAGCTTCATGCCGCCCTGCTGCGGGTGCTGGTGTGGGTGTTGGTGGTGTTGGTGGTGGTGGTGGTGGTGCGGGCTCGGCACCGGGGTCGGCGGAGGGGTAGGGTGACCCGGCTGGAGGTGCATGGTGGTCTGCGCGCAGTGCGCGATCTGGTACTGGAGGTGCGGCTGCTGCTGCTGCTGCTGCTGCTGCTGCTGCGGGGCATGCTGTGAGTACTGCTGGGAGTGCGGGTGCGGGTGGTGGTAGGTGGGAGGCATGCCCGGGTTCAGGTCCTCGTCGTCCCGGGGCTCCTGCTTGATGGCCACCGGTCGGATCCGGGGCGGATTGTGCTCGTAGAGCGGCTCCAGCTTGGACTCCATGTAGTTGGACATGTAGAGCTGCTGCGGACCTGAACCGCATTGCACCGGGTCGTAGTCCCCGTTCATGATCTTGAGCTTGTCCTGCCGGGAGCTGTGGTGGAACAGGTCCGCCAGGAAGTCGTCGTTGAAGGCGGCCGGGTCGATGTACGCGCTCAGGTCGATGGACGTCTCGTTGTCTCCGATTTCTCCGCCGAGGTCTGCGGGCTCTCTGTAGCCGGAGGAGGGCTGCTGGCCGTGGGTTAGGGTGCTCATCAGGGGTCGGGGCGCGACCTCGTACAGGTTGGAGAGCTCCATGGAGAACCTAAACCCGGACAGGCATGGCGACGAGCTCCGAGAATCCAGTTTTGACAAACACCGACAGGTCCTCACTCAGGTGAGCTGCGGGGCGTGCGGGACAGGGGGCAGTGCTAGAGCTGAAACACTGAGGCTCGGCTCGGGGAGGACAGGAGAGGAGAGGAGAGGAGAGGAGAGGAGAGGAGAGGGAGCAGGGCTCGGGTCTGATCCGGAGCTGCGGGGTGTCGGTCCGAGTCCTCCTGCTCAGTAAACTCAGAGCTGTCAAACTGCGGTTATATAGCAGGCGGGAGTGGGCGGGACACACACACACACACACACACACACACACTCATTTAACCTTCCTGCAGCTCCGGTTAAATATCACCGAGCTGATCCCGGTTCTGTCATCAAACTGGACCGGACACACGGACGTGGTTCTGATGTTTCTGGTCGGTCCACAGTCAGACTGCAGCTCGGCAACAATCAGAACCACGAAAAGTTTTTTCTGTTTTGAACTTTCAGAGTTGATAAAAGTAATCTGATTACTTCACACTCAAACACTCTGCGGGTCATTGTGTATCCTCTGAACTCATGAAAGTAATCTGATTACTTCAGCTCGAATATTGCATGTTTTCATCAGCTGATCCGTTTGTGCGTGTCTCAGACTGCAGCTCACCTCACGCCTCTGACGGGGCAGAGCGGGGCTCTGTGCGGGGTAACGAGGCTCTGTGCGGGGTAACGAGGCTCTGTGCGGGGTTACGGGGCTCTGTGCGGGGTAACGAGGCTCTGTGCGGGGTTACGGGGCTCTGTGCGGGGGTAACAGGGGTAAGAAGGTTCACGTCAGGCTGAGAGCAGAGGCCGAACACACGGCCTGGAGCGCCCTCTGTCGGCCATGAACAACTGATCTGATCCTGACGGTGAGCTATTTATTTATTTATTTATTTATTTATTTATTTTTTTATTTTCCCGCCACTGCAGGATGGTCGTGATCAGCTGTTTCCTGGACTTTAATGAAACATGATTTTAAATCAGCTGATTTTAATCAGGTTTGGAGAAAATTTAGTTTAAAAAGTTTATTTCAGGAGTTTCAAGGCATCATTGAGGACATTAGTCAAATTTAAAATTCATGTTTCCAGGAGTCCTTGAAAAGGCTGTAGGGAGTTCTTTTTATGGATCCTGTTGAGATCTTTTTTCAGGAAATTCATGGTTTGTTTGGGAAATTTGGGGATTTAATGATGTTTAAGAATATTTTAATGGTCCTGAAGAGAGTTCCAGGGGTCATTGAAGAGGTTTCAACAGTCCTTGAAGAGGTTAGTGGGTCATTAAAGAGGTTCTGGTGGACCTTGAGGAGGTTCTGGAAGTCTGACGGATCCTCACAGAGTTTTTATGGCTCATGGAGAGAGAGTTCACTGGGCCCTTGAGGTTCAAGGAGTTAAGGCAAGTTTACTGGTTCAGTTAGGAAATTCTGTGGCTCCTTGAGCAGGCCAGCTGAACGGTGACCTCCGGTGCTGGAAGTGAAGTTAACACAGGAAGTGCTAAAAACTGCAGTTCCTCTTGTCGTCCACTTGAGGCTGGCTCCAGAAGTGAGTCAGTCTCCATAAGTCCCCATGTTCAAATGTCCAACTTCACAGCAGAAATAAACATGTTTACAGCCTGGTACAAAAAACAGTTTTGGTCTCTATAGCTAATTTCCCCGTTCATGACAACTGTACTGAGGGTGAATTTATATACAACTCACCTGTTCAGATTATATTAAGGCTTAAAGTTATGCAGGATTAAGAGCGTGGACGCTTTGATTGACAGGTGGGTGTCATTACAGAGACTACGTCCAAGTTTTAGATAGTCTGTGGGGTTATATATGTGTATATAGTTAATAATTGGTGTAATTAAAGGTAATAATATATGTGTATATAGTTAATAATAGGTGTCATTAAAGGTAATAATATATGTGTATATAGTTAATAATAGGTGTAATTAAAGGTAATAATATATGTGTATATAGTTATATATATATAGTTAATAATTGGTGTAATTAAAGGTAATAATATATGTGTATATAGTTAATAATAGGTGTCATTAAAGGTAATAATATATGTGTATATAGTTAATAATAGGTGTCATTAAAGGTAATAATATATGTGTATATAGTTAATAATAGGTGTAATTAAAGGTAATAATATATGTGTATATAGTTATATATATATAGTTAATAATTGGTGTAATTAAAGGTAATAATATATGTGTATATAGTTAATAATAGGTGTAATTAAAGGTAATAACATATGTGTATATAGTTAATAATTGGTGTAATTAAAGGTAATAATATATGTGTATATAGTTAATAATTGGTGTAATTAAAGGTAATAATATATGTGTATATAGTTAATAATTGGTGTAATTAAAGGTAATAATATATGTGTATATAGTTAATAATTGGTGTAATTAAAGGTAATAATATATGTGTATATAGTTAATAATTGGTGTAATTAAAGGTAATAATATATGTGTATATAGTTAATAATTGGTGTAATTAAAGGTAATAATATATGTGTATATAGTTAATAATTGGTGTAATTAAAGGTAATAATATATGTGTATATAGTTAATAATTGGTGTAATTAAAGGTAATAATATATGTGTATATAGTTAATAATTGGTGTAATTAAAGGTAATAATATATGTGTATATAGTTAATAATTGGTGTAATTAAAGGTAATAATATATGTGTATATAGTTAATAATTGGTGTAATTAAAGGTAATAATATATGTGTATATAGTTAATAATTGGTGTAATTAAAGGTAATAATATATGTGTATATAGTTAATAATTGGTGTAATTAAAGGTAATAATATATGTGTATATAGTTAATAATTGGTGTAATTAAAGGTAATAATATATGTGTATATAGTTAATAATTGGTGTAATTAAAGGTAATAATATATGTGTATATAGTTATATATATATAGTTAATAATTGGTGTAATTAAAGGTAATAATATATGTGTTGTAATTAGTTTCGGTCTGATTGAGGTTTCGTCATCCAGGATGACGTCATGCGTGTATGAACTCATCTGACCAACCTCAGATTACATAAACAAAACCAACAGAAAACGGCGCGCTCCCATTGGTCCGACGACACGTCAGTCACAGAGAGCATTGCATCACTCTGCCGCACACTCAGCTCTGATTGGCCGACGGCTCGCTGCGCTCCCTCCCGCTCGCCTCTGATTGGCTGCTCCTCGATATTGCCGTACATGGTAAAAGAGATTTCGCAATCCCGTCCTCTCCATGTTCTAAACAAAAACACTCGGAGCTCCTCACAGCGGATTAAACTTCAACTTTCGGCCCAAACTTTCCACCCTTTGACGGATGGTAGAGCCCCCCGCCGCCCCGTGAAGGTAAACCGGCTTTTAAACTCTTTGTGGGGCCGAAAAACGGCGCGAACAGCCAGACTGCGGCTGGTTAGCCTCACGAGCTAACTAGCTGGCTAGCTGCCCGGCTACACGGGCTCGAGCGCAGTCAGCCTGTCGGGACGGGTTCGGAGCCGAACCGGGCTCAGGTGGTGGTTCGTGTTCGGACTGTGGACGGTTAACGGGACTCTGGGCTCGGTACTTTTAAGTTTTCTGCTTCATGTGAACTAAAAGTTGTTAAAGTGTTCAGAAACGAGCCCGGACCGAGCTGACGGGACCCCGGAGGTTCGAGCTCCACGTCCCGGTGCTGGTGCTCTCTCTATCCGGGTCACAGCTCCTCTAAGGCGCGTTAAAAGCCGAGCTTTGTGGCTCAGCTCCCGCATGACTCCGGAGTTCCCCTCACAAAGAGCCGAGCACGATGATGCAACACCGGGCAACACTCTGTGTTTCACCCGGAGCGCTTTCCGCTGCGCACAGCTGACCCGCTGCATGGCAACGCCTCAGCCAATCACAGCGCGGCTGCTTAATTAACCCAACGGAACAACAAACCGAGCAATTAGCACGTCACGGCCCGCTGCTGCCATGGAAACCGGGGGGGGGTGGAGGTGTTCAGAGGTGGAGGTGGAGCTCCTGATGGATGGATTGAGGTCAGCTGAGCCTCTGCAGACAAACAGCTGATGAAATGTTGAACATGGGCTGTAAAAACGTTTGTTTAACGTTTGAATGCAGCCTGGTCTGCAGAGGGAGGAGTCAGCTGTCACCATGTCAACACACAGGGTGCAGTTAGCTTAGCTTAGCATAAAGACTGGAAGCAGAGGGAAACAGCTAGCCTCTTATAACACCTGTCTGTCTGTAGCTCGTTAGTTAACGAGTCCATCAGCTGATTGGACTGATGACATCATGTGAAATGTTTCTAAATGTTTCTCAAACGTTTGTGTTCAGTTTTCTAAACGTTGCTTCCTGTCTTTGATGATGTCATCCTCAGGCTGCGTCTCGCCGTAGATTTTGGACTTGCTGTTTCCATTTCGCCACCTGAGGAGACTCAGAACCAGAACCAGCAGGCACCAGATCCAAATGAGCCGGCCGTCGCAGGCGAAACTCACCACAGCTGACCACAACGGCGTGAGCGTCATCCAGAGCCAGGCCCACGCCGCGTCCTCGTCCCTGCCGGCCGCCGTAGCCGGACTGCAGCAGGTCCCGCAGCTCGTCCCCGCCAACCCCTCAGCCGGCGGCGGCAAAGCCCTCGCCTCCAGCAAGATGAAGAAGCCTCAGGCCGACAAAGACAGCGAGGAGTACCGGCAACGCCGCGAGCGTAACAACCTGGCGGTGAAGAAGAGCCGCATGCGCAGCAAACAGAAGGCGATGGACACGCAGCAACGCGTCAACGAGCTGAAGGAGGAGAACGAGCGGCTGGAGGCCAAGATCAAGCTGCTGAGCAAAGAACTGAGCGTGCTCAAAGACCTCTTCCTCGAGCACGCGCACAACCTCGCCGACAACGTCCAGCCGCCTGCCAGCGCCGACGGAGCAAGCCCTGCCCCCAACAACGCCTCGGCCAATGGGCAGTGAGCGGGGGGCGGAGCCACAGGGACGTTTGATTCGCTCACAGCAACGCAGCTTCAAAACAACTTCATGGCTTCAGTTTACTCCTTCAGCTCTCATCACACACACACACTGTAACACACACACACACACACTCACACACACACACACATTGTAACACACACGCACACACACACTAACACACACATACACACACACACACACACTCTCTTCTGTTTCTGTTTAAATTGTTTTTGTTTTTATTTTATTAAATTTTATCAAAGTTTTAAATCTGATCAACTTCAATGACCCTGGTCCTGGTCCTGGTTCTGGTTCTGATCCAGCAGAACAGACACTTGTCATGTGACTGAACACTCTCGTGTTATTGGTCAATCTGAGCTCTGCAAACTGAGACAACGTCCAATCAGGATTCAGTCTGAGGACCAGCTGACATCTGAAGGACCATCAGAGAGTCCATCAGAACCAACAGAACCAATGTGGACTGATGTGGACTGATGTCTGGATGTTTTATGTGTTTTATTCATTAAATGTCTCGTTAACTCTTTTTTAACGTTGTCATAACGTTTCACTACATGATGTTTGAAGGTCCGGGTCTGGTCCGGGTCTGGTTCTGGGTCTGGTCTTGGGTGTGTCGACAAACGATCGATTATTATTATTAGAGAAACATTTGATCCAATCAGGATCCACGTCAGGACTCTGGAGGACTCAATTTCCCATGATTCATACTCACACAGACTAAAAGAACCAAAAGCAAACGTTGTCAGAACGTTATAGAAACATCCAGAAATAGTTTGACCAATCAGAAATATGATTCACTGTTTCCATGGCAACCAGTGAAACAAGTCCAGCCCCGGTCCAGAGGGTCATCGATGGATCCTGATTAAAGTCGTTAATTAATTTTCTTCTGATCGGCTCATGAATAATAAATTAATCGATCGATGATCAGACCTCTCCTCAGCTTCCTGTCCAGGCTCCGCCCACACAGGTGTGCTCAGATGTGGGCGGAGCCTGGAGCGAGTCATTGGATGTGTGCTGATGGTGTCACAGCTCGTATAGACAGACCACGCCCCCAACAGGGGGGGGGGGGGGGCAGACTGTATATCTGAACTGTTGGTCCGAGACGCTCAGCCCAACGTTACACCAACGTTAACGATATGCCAACACTCCTCCAACGTTCCACAGACGTTCCCGTCAGGTTGTTGCTCTGTTTATTCATATTTTAGCACGAGTGACAGACAAACGTTGTGTGGATGTTGTGTGAACGTTTCCTGAGTGTTGGAGCGTCTTTGATGTTTTTCACTTTTCTATTGTTTTTTTTTTTTTCTACTTTGATTCAAACAGCATGATGACACGTCTGCATGGGGGAGGGGTCTGTGTGTCGGGTCAGAACCTGGTCCTGGTCCCGGTCCTGTCTGTGTCTCTGTGGGTCTGTCGGGTCTGTCGGGTCTGAATGTTGCTGGGCAGCATTTTTCTGTCGTCACGCAGCTTTTTTATATCAGAGAGGATTCTGGGTAACGTGCATTGTAAATTAAAATTCATAAAAAAGATCAAACAAGTGTTTCAGTGTGAGTGTGTGTGTGTCAGTGTGAGTGTGTGTGTGTTTCAGTGTGAGTGTGTGTGTGTGTCAGTGTGAGTGTGTGTGTGTTTCAGTGTGAGTGTGTGTGTGTCAGTGTGAGTGTGTGTGTGTTTCAGTGTGTGTGTGTGTGTGTGTTTCAGTGTGTGTGTGTGTTTCAGTGTGTGTGTGTGTGTGTGTTTGTGTGTGTGTGTGTGTGTGTCAGTGTGAGTGTGTGTGTGTTTCAGTGTGTGTGTGTGTTTCAGTGTGAGTGTGTGTTTCAGTGTGAGTGTGTGTTTCAGTGTGTGTGTGTGTTTCAGTGTGTGTGTGTGTGTGTTTCAGTGTGAGTGTGTGTGTGTCAGTGTGAGTGTGTGTGTGTTTCAGTGTGTGTGTGTGTGTGTGTTTCAGTGTGTGTGTGTGTTTCAGTGTGTGTGTGTGTGTGTGTTCAGTGTGAGTGTGTGTGTGTTTCAGTGTGTGTGTGTGTGTTTCAGTGTGTGTGTGTGTGTTTCAGTGTGTGTGTGTGTTTCAGTGTGTGTGTGTGTTTCAGTGTGAGTGTGTGTGTGTCAGTGTGAGTGTGTGTGTGTTTCAGTGTGAGTGTGTGTGTGTTTCAGTGTGTGTGTGTGTGTGTCAGTGTGAGTGTGTGTGTGTTTCAGTGTGAGTGTGTGTGTGTCAGTGTGAGTGTGTGTGTGTTTCAGTGTGAGTGTGTGTGTGTCAGTGTGAGTGTGTGTGTGTTTCAGTGTGTGTGTGTGTGTTTCAGTGTGTGTGTGTGTTTCAGTGTGTGTGTGTGTTTCAGTGTGAGTGTGTGTGTTTCAGTGTGAGTGTGTGTGTGTCAGTGTGAGTGTGTGTGTGTTTCAGTGTGAGTGTGTGTGTGTTTCAGTGTGAGTGTGTGTGTGTTTCAGTGTGTGTGTGTGTGTGTCAGTGTGAGTGTGTGTGTGTTTCAGTGTGAGTGTGTGTGTGTCAGTGTGAGTGTGTGTGTGTTTCAGTGTGAGTGTGTGTGTCAGTGTGAGTGTGTGTGTGTTTCTGTGTGTGTGTGTGTGTTTCAGTGTGTGTGTGTGTTTCAGTGTGAGTGTGTGTGTGTCAGTGTGAGTGTGTGTGTGTTTCAGTGTGAGTGTGTGTGTTTCAGTGTGAGTGTGTGTGTGTTTCAGTGTGAGTGTGTGTGTGTCAGTGTGAGTGTGTGTGTGTTTCAGTGTGAGTGTGTGTGTGTCAGTGTGAGTGTGTGTGTGTTTCAGTGTGTGTGTGTGTGTTTCAGTGTGTGTGTGTGTTTCAGTGTGAGTGTGTGTGTGTCAGTGTGAGTGTGTGTGTTTCAGTGTGAGTGTGTGTGTGTTTCAGTGTGTGTGTGTGTGTCAGTGTGAGTGTGTGTGTGTTTCAGTGTGAGTGTGTGTGTGTCAGTGTGAGTGTGTGTGTGTTTCAGTGTGTGTGTGTGTTTCAGTGTGAGTGTGTGTGTGTCAGTGTGAGTGTGTGTGTGTTTCAGTGTGAGTGTGTGTGTGTTTCAGTGTGAGTGTGTGTGTGTTTCAGTGTGTGTGTGTGTGTTTCAGTGTGTGTGTGTGTTTCAGTGTGAGTGTGTGTGTGTCAGTGTGAGTGTGTGTGTGTTTCAGTGTGAGTGTGTGTGTGTTTCAGTGTGAGTGTGTGTGTGTTTCAGTGTGTGTGTGTGTGTTTCAGTGTGTGTGTGTGTTTCAGTGTGAGTGTGTGTGTGTTTCAGTGTGAGTGTGTGTGTGTTTCAGTGTGAGTGTGTGTGTGTTTCAGTGTGAGTGTGTGTGTGTCAGTGTGAGTGTGTGTGTGTTTCAGTGTGAGTGTGTGTGTGTTTCAGTGTGAGTGTGTGTGTGTTTCAGTGTGAGTGTGTGTGTGTCAGTGTGAGTGTGTGTGTGTGTTTCAGTGTGAGTGTGTGTGTGTTTCAGTGTGAGTGTGTGTTTCAGTGTGAGTGTGTGTGTTTCAGTGTGTGTGTGTGTGTGTTTCAGTGTGTGTGTGTGTGTTTCAGTGTGTGTGTGTTTCAGTGTGAGTGTGTTTCAGTGTGAGTGTGTTTCAGTGTGAGTGTGTGTGTGTTTCAGTGTGAGTGTGTGTGTGTTTCAGTGTGTGTGTGTTTCAGTGTGAGTGTGTGTTTCAGTGTGAGTGTGTTTCAGTGTGAGTGTGTGTTTCAGTGTGAGTGTGTGTTTCAGTGTGTGTGTGTGTGTTTCAGTGTGAGTGTGTGTGTTTCAGTGTGTGTGTGTGTGTTTCAGTGTGTGTGTGTGTGTGTTTCAGTGTGAGTGTGTGTTTCAGTGTGTGTGTGTGTTTCAGTGTGTGTGTGTGTGTTTCAGTGTGAGTGTGTGTTTCAGTGTGTGTGTGTGTGTTTCAGTGTGAGTGTGTGTTTCAGTGTGTGTGTGTGTGTGTTTCAGTGTGAGTGTGTGTTTCAGTGTGTGTGTGTGTTTCAGTGTGAGTGTGTGTGTGTTTCAGTGTGAGTGTGTGTGTTTCAGTGTGTGTGTGTGTGTGTTTTCAGTGTGAGTGTGTGTGTGTTTCAGTGTGTGTGTGTGTTTCAGTGTGAGTGTGTGTGTGTCAGTGTGAGTGTGTGTGTGTTTCAGTGTGAGTGTGTGTGTGTCAGTGTGAGTGTGTGTGTGTTTCAGTGTGAGTGTGTGTGTTTCAGTGTGTGTGTGTGTTTCAGTGTGTGTGTGTGTGTTTTCAGTGTGAGTGTGTGTGTGTTTCAGTGTGAGTGTGTGTGTTTCAGTGTGTGTGTGTGTTTCAGTGTGAGTGTGTGTGTTTCAGTGTGTGTGTGTGTGTTTCAGTGTGAGTGTGTGTGTTTCAGTGTGTGTTTCAGTGTGAGTGTGTGTGTTTCAGTGTGTGTGTGTGTGTGTGTTTCAGTGTGTGTGTGTTTCAGTGTGTGTGTGTGTGTGTTTCAGTGTGTGTGTGTGTGTGTGTGTTTCAGTGTGTGTGTGTGTGTTTCAGTGTGTGTGTGTGTGTGTGTTTCAGTGTGTGTGTGTTTCAGTGTGAGTGTGTGTGTTTCAGTGTGAGTGTGTGTGTGTTTCAGTGTGAGTGTGTGTGTGTTTCAGTGTGAGTGTGTGTGTGTTTCAGTGTGAGTGTGTGTGTGTTTCAGTGTGAGTGTGTGTGTTTCAGTGTGTGTGTGTGTTTCAGTGTGTGTGTGTGTGTGTTTCAGTGTGTGTGTGTGTGTGTTTCAGTGTGAGTGTGTGTGTTTCAGTGTGTGTGTGTGTGTGTGTGTGTGTTTCAGTGTGTGTGTGTGTGTTTCAGTGTGTGTGTGTTTCAGTGTGTGTGTTTCAGTGTGTGTGTTTCAGTGTGTGTGTGTGTGTTTCAGTGTGAGAGTGTGTGTGTGTGTTTCAGTGTGTGTGTGTTTCAGTGTGTGTATGTGTTTCAGTGTGAGTGTGTGTGTGTGTGTGTGTGTGTTTCAGTGTGTGTGTGTGTGTTTCAGTGTGTGTGTGTGTTTCAGTGTGAGTGTGTGTTTCAGTGTGAGTGTGTGTTTCAGTTTCAGTGTGTGTGTGTGTGTGTTTCAGTGTGAGTGTGTGTTTCAGTTTCAGTGTGTGTGTGTGTGTGTTTCAGTGTGAGTGTGTGTTTCAGTGTGAGTGTGTGTGTTTCAGTGTGTGTGTTTCAGTGTGTGTGTGTGTTTAATGAATATGAGGTCATTAGTTACACAGATTTTATCTGCAGGTAAACTCACCTGGGCTCTTCCCACTTCATGTTGATGACATCACTGTGCTCTGCTTTGATTGGCTGAAGGATTCGAGGATGTGAGCAGGTTGATCAGGTGACAGACTGCTGACATCATCACTGCATGGACCAATCATGACGTCACCTGTTGAATAATAATTATACAACAAGTAGGTCCGACCGAGCAATCTGATTGGTCAACTAGACGCTTAGAATGTGCTTTAACTGATTAAAGCACATTCTAAGTGACAGCACACCTGACTCATCACTAAAAATATCACTCCGCCATCTCCACATTGTCACATTCTGAAATATAGAACATGTAAACAAATACAAATATGTCCACTGGAAGTACTTTAATAAAGTAATACATCTGAATTTACAACCTCAGCTTTCTTTAAAGAATATTCTGTGTTATGGAGCTGTTAGACTGCCTCGTTAATACAGGTGTGTACCTCGTTAATACAGGTGTGTACCTCGTTTATACAGGTGTGCACCTCGTTAATACAGGTGTGTACCTCGTTTATACAGGTGTGTACCTCAGTGCACCTCGTTAATACAGGTGTGTACCTCGTTTATACAGGTGTGCACCTCGTTAATACAGGTGTGTACCTCGTTTATACAGGTGTGTACCTCGTTAATACAGGTGTGCACCTCGTTAATACAGGTGTGCACCTCGTTAATACAGGTGTGTACCTCGTTAATACAGGTGTGTACCTCGTTTATACAGGTGTGCACCTCGTTAATACAGGTGTGTACCTCGTTTATACAGGTGTGTACCTCGTTAATACAGGTGTGCACCTCGTTAATACAGGTGTGTACCTCGTTTATACAGGTGTGTACCTCGTTTATGTTTCAGAGAAAATGTTTTTGCAGACTAAAGGTGGACTAATGTGGACTGAAGAGGAATATTCCGTTAGATAAAAACATGTTGTTCATTTTGATTCCATCCATCTTTGTTCAACACATTTTGACTTTTGGACTTTACAACGCTGTGGAGTTACTGGAAATGTTTGGATCATCCTCCATCAGCTGTGCAGGTGAGTCGCTGATACGGCGCGAGCTTCAAAATAAATGTGAAGTTAGGAGGCCGATCTCTCCATGGAGAATCTCTTTGTCAGCAGATATCTGAGTCACTACAAGACTGAACTAACAAAGCAGTTTAATCAAATCAAATCAAATCAAATTTTATTTGTATAGCCCAAAGTCACAAAACACATTTTGCCTCGGAGGGCTTTACAATCTGTACAGGGAGTGACACCCTCTGTCCTTAGACCCTCTGTCCTTAGACCCTCTGTCCTTAGACCCTCGGTTCGAGTGAGGAAAAACTTGCCCACAAAAAACTTTCAACAGGAAAAAAGGTGGAAGAAACCTCAGGAAGAGCCACAGAGGAGGGATCCCTCTCCCAGGACGGACAGACGTGCAATAGATGTCACGTGTACAGTCAACAAGTCAACAGAAACATTTTGTACAATTACAATGAAAAATGACAATGGATTACAATGAATGATAAAATGATTACAGTAGCAGTGGAACCTGTGATAGAGATAGAGAGACACAGATGCACAGCAGCAGTAATTCATTAACTAACTATAAACTGTGATGGAGATTTTTGGGTCCAATTACAAGAACTTCAGTTTTGTCTGAATTTAACATCAGAAAATTGAAGGTCATCCAACTTTTTATATCTTTAAGGCATGCTTGGAATTTAGTTAACTGATTGGTTTAGTGTTTATATGTGAGTATTTATTTAGTTTGGGAAACTCCACGATCTCCATACGCTTTGACGGGACTAGAAAGTTTCTCCGTTGCTAGGTCGTTACTAAGGCTCGGGCTACTTGCTGGAGTAGTGAACTGGGTTCCATTACATACAGGAGTCTACTGCTGTGACTGATAGAAACGGAGATCAGAACAGAAACTGTGAGCAAAGAAATGTTTATTTTGAGAGCAAATCGTCCCAAAACATGAAAATCTTTGATTCTATATTTTATTGAAGTTGGTAATTGTTTCAAGTGTAACATTGTTTAATTAACCTCAGTTCAAGCTGAAAACATTCAATTAAGAGTATTTGTTCCTGTCCACTTTTCACTGTCTCCATACTGACGTATTCCAGGAATTTCAACTCCTCCCACAGGTTTGGTCGCACATACACAAAAAAGGTATCAAAACGACCGGCTCGGCCGGGAATGGTGTGCTGTGACTTTTCTAAGAAACCACGCCAACATTTACAATGGGTGTGTATTGGTAGAATGTTCCAGAGCTAGTGGATGATGGATGATGAGGATGATGAGAGGAGGATGATGAGAGGAGACGTGTGTCTCGTGTGTAGCCTTTTCGCCGGACTGCAGAGCTGCTCCTCGGACTGGAGCCGCTGCAATGACAAAATAGCAAATACTTAAAATGCATGCATGGGGAACACTTCTGACTTTGAACTATGAAGCACATATCAGCGGGGAAAACCACCAGGACAGTTTGCAAATATTACCTTCTTGCCCTTCACCATTTGCAGCCAGATGTGTGGGTCAGGGGGGGGAGGCGAAGGGGCAGAAACAAAGACCTCTTCCTTGACTACCACCCTTGGAGAGGTCCTTGGAACAGGCGGTGGAGTTGGTTGAGAAACCTGTGCCTTTGGCTCTGGCACCTCCAGTTGCTTGTAGGAAGCGTCCCACAGCAACGTGGCAAGAATGGGCATGCCCACATCGTCGCTCAAGTGAACCTGCCAATGTTAGAATAATACATTCACTACAGGTAACATTGACTTTCTATTAACCTGTACTATAAATGCAACTACAGAGTAGTGAAATGAAAAGATCTCGTTTCTACATAGTATGATACTTACACTATCACGGACCCACAGATCCAGGCGACTGAACGGGAAATGCTCAAATGTGGAGTAGTACTTCACACCTAAGAAACAAATATAGAAATGTGGTTGATTGATGTACTTGGATATATTAACTACAGCAAAATAAGAAATCGTACATCAATTTGTAACACATTGTAATGTTCACATATGCACTTGAGACATACCCATTCTGTTTGCCACAGAGCGATACTCCCGACTCAGGAGCTCCTGCAGTTCGGGCGCAACGTTCAGGCGCGGAACAAAGTCAACCACAAACACCTAAAACACAACAGCAGTTTTTAAATACCAATCTAGTGTAGTTCAAAATGACCATCCATTTAAAAACACACATTATGCTACAACAGTTCATCTAGCATTTTTATTGCCGAGCAAAACTCACAGTGTTACACAAAATAACTTACATTGTCCCAGCAAGAACGCGCACTGAGCAAAAGCTTCTGGAAGTCCTCCCCGGCCACCTCATGGGTGCTGCTGGTGGACAGGTTGTTGCCAGGGGCCAAGATGCACACTGCATCGGGTGTCCTGGGCAGACTGGCATGGATGAACTCAGTCCGCAAATGGCACGCACTGCCCCCCGGGGTGGACATGACGCCAAAGGAAAGGTTTCCCTTTGACATCCGTACAGCCCCATCTGCGAAGCGGCGCAGATGGGAATCCCCGACAAGCAGGACAAACTGGGAAAACAGAATAAAAGCAATTTAGAATTGAGGTTTCACTCAGATTATTTGGTAACAAATTTGTAAACAATAAATTACCTTCTTGTCAGGGGATTGCGCTGGAAGCACCAGCTTGTGTGTCTTGCCAGACACAGAAACTGGATACTTCGTCATACGCCCGCGTCTCCCAGTACCGCGGCCTAGCCACAGAAAGAAAAACATTACTCAGAGATTACACAAATGTTGCCCAAATGTACAATCACAACTCCTTTACTCTTCACGTAGACCTTGATGAAAATTGAAGGAAAAGTAAAACTGCCTACTTACGTGGAACAAACTCAGGGCGTGGTGGCAGATGCTCCACAGCCAAAGGCTGACGGGCTGCCTCCCTCCGCTTGGCAGCCTGGGACATCCGGTAGTTCTTGCCTCGCGGCATCTAAAAACCATATAAACACAATTGGGTCATGAGGACAGACGTGACGACACTTTATGCTTAGATTAAGATTATAAGCTGTTAATGAAAACAATCATGAAACGTGTGGCATCTTTACGACCACAGTATGAGTAAAGTCAGCTGCCATATGCAAACCATGATAAAGACAGTAGCTGTACACAGTCAGAGATTTGACAGAGATGCTAATAAGAGCTGCTGTGATTGCTTGACAATAGCTGTTCATGTTCACAGCACATAAAGGCAGAATTCACTTGAACAAAGAGATCATAACCAAAGTGACCACTTATGTAAATCTGTCTGCTTGACTTCTACAAGACGTGCAGCCAGCATAAAACAACAGGCTTCAGCTGTGTAAATGGTTGTGTGATTAACATTCGTCCTTAAAACAAAACCACAGTTGATGATGACTGAAAATACCATTGAAGCTACCAATATTACTGTTGGTGACTTTATCTCACCAACCTATACAGTAGCGCTTTACATTTACATTACACTTAACCTATTTTGTCTACGTATTACATTACCCATTAGCTGTAAAGACAACAAATAATTCCAGTGAAACATGTCCATATGTTGTTTATATTTTTAATATATAAGTGAATACAGATGGTAGTGTGGGAATTTAATTCATCTCTCTCTCTCTCTCTCTCTCTCTCTCTCTCTCTCGTGTCATTATATTTAGCGGCGTAAATTGCGAGCCGGACTCAGATTTAGAAGCTGGTACATGAAATAAACAAAGTGAGAACACACACACAGGTAGATTATCAGAGTTTAGTCCGTGAATCCACCTGGATAGTCTCTGCTTCGCACGAAACGCCCGACCCCCATTGAAAATGAATTGAAAAACGCCGCCGGCGTCCGTTTTGGCTGTCCCTGAACGCCCACTAACACGACGCAGTTAAAGACCCAGCAGTCGACATTAGCATTGGCTAACGCGTCGTGCTAGCGGGTTTCCATAAATGCTGCTAGATCTTTGCAAACCCATAGATCTTTGCAAACGGCTCTCGTGGCCACAAATGTCACTCTACAGAGTGCGCCAGGATCACCCACCGACAGCCCCATCTACTCCCATGTAAACTGGAGAGGAGAAATTTCCCAAAGGAGCACGGGGCACCTGTTCTTTCTCTCTCTCCCCAGGTCACATTTTTTAACTTTAGACACTGAAATTCGGCATTCACATGGTCGACAAGATGAGGATGCTCACGGTCATTTGGGCTTTTTGATACGACCTACCGTTTGGCATTAGTGTCCACTAGTTGGAGGGGGTTCATTTAGAGATTTTCTGTGTCTCTCAGCAGTCACTCACACACAGACAGAGCACAGCTGCAGTTAATTGCTCTGACCTGCAGCTGACCCTGGTTGCCTGGCAACCTCAAGCCTGCCTTTGACTAACTGTATTGAAGTCTCTGTGCTGCTGCAGTGTCAGTAATAATGTATGTCAGACACACTCTACATTTATTTACACAGTTTACAGTTTTGTTTTATAATTTTGGAAAGTCAACCGGAGATTTCAGTTCAATAAACACATCAGACCTGGTCGAGCATCTCTGCGGGTGCTTATTAACATGTGTGTTGGTAACTCTGCAACTTAACCTCAGCTGGCTAAAAGGAAATACACAAAGGATTAGCCAATTCATAGTTACTGTTAGCTCTGTTAGCTGTGAGTGGTTGTGTTGCGTGCTAACTGCAGTTTCTGGTGTTTGTAACAGAATCAGATCAAAGCTGATTATTAAATATGAAACGTTTTATTTTTAAATCTTTTCACATGTGACGACTCTGTGTGTGTGTCTGTGTGTTTCAGTGTTGTGTGTGTGTGTGTGTGTGTGTGTGTGTGTGTGTGATAAGACCTTTTCATTGATAACTCTTATCAGAGCTGGATGATGTGTAGCTCAAGCGGCCTTGAAAACCAAACAGACGTGATGATGGTGAATGATTGACGCGATGACATCATCATCGCCTGAGCGAACGAACCACGACAAGTTTTTTTTTTTTTTTTTTTTGACATTCAAAGGTCAGAAAACAGACGAGTGTTCAGAGGTTAGTCTGACTCCACCCGACAGAACCAGTCCTCCAGCCTCCTCCAACCGCCTCCTCCCATTGTTCCCATCACAGGCTAAAAATACACTGACAGTGTGTGTGTGTGTGTGTGTGTGTGTGTGTGTGTGTGTGTGTGTGTGCGTGAACTGGAACATCAGCTTTCATTCTCTGCAGCTCAGGAAGTTAACACGATTTAATCTGAAGACAAGCTAACATTAGCTAACAGCAGCTACCAAACTGAGCTAACCTTAGCTAACAGCTCTCAGTCTTACTGTTTGCAATGCAGAAACAGAAAAAGCTAAAAGAGGCTGAAAAGCTGCACAGCTCTGCAGCCGTGCTGATTGATGACAGATTATTGAGTCAGAAGAACCCTGACGTCTCCTCTGATTGGTTCCTGACAGAGGTTTCTGGCTTTGGCGGCTGCTCCTCCTCCTCCTCCTCCCTCGCCGTGGTACCTGTGGGAGAGGAGGTCAGGCTGAGGGCGTGCGAGGCAGTTTCTGGCCTGGAGAGCGAGCGTCCAGCGCTGTAAACTGATATTAATGTTGTGCAGAGTGGAAGTTATCAGGAACATTACTCAGCCCATGTGACGGGTTCTGTTTGTCTTTCTCCTTCAGGACCACTTCATGCACATTCATGAACAGAACCAGAACCACAACACACCAAGGTTCTGTCACACATTATATATGTAAAGATATACATACTGACTCAACACCATGAGCAAAACAAGATCATGGTGAACCTAAACATGAGCAGAACCCGGATCATAGTGGACCTTAACATGAGCAGAACCCGGATCATGGTGGACCTAAACATGAGCAGAACCCGGATCATAGTGGACCTTAACATGAGCAGAACCCGGATCATGGTGGACCTAAACATGAGCAGAACCACAGACCTGGTTATGGAAGCTGCAGGAAGTAGAACCTTGTGGAGGGTTCAGTCTGTGGATGTTCTGAAAGCTTTGCAGCATTTTGGACCTCTTGTGAACAAAACTGTTCAGTTCACAAACAAACATACCAGAACCGGTCCAATCTGACCTGTTGGATGGTTAGCTGCTCTGTTAGCGCCATGGTTAGCTGCATGGTTAGCTCTGTTAGCTACATGGTTAGCTCTGTTAGCTCTACGGTTAGCTCTGTTAGCTATATGGTAAGCTCCATGGTTGGCTCTGTTAGCTCCATGGTTAGCTCTGTTAGCTCTGTTAGCTCCATGGTTAGCTCCATGGTTAGCTCTGTTAGCTCCATGGTTAGCTCCATGGTTAGCTCTGTTAGCTCCATGGTTAGCTCTGTTAGCTCCATGGTTAGCTCTGTTAGCTCTGTTAGCTCCATGGTTAGCTCCATGGTTAGCTCTGTTAGCTCTACGGTTAGCTCTGTTAGCTATATGGTAAGCTCCATGGTTGGCTCTGTTAGCTCCATGGTTAGCTCTGTTAGCTCTGTTAGCTCCATGGTTAGCTCTGTTAGCTCCATGGTTAGCTCTGTTAGCTCTGTTAGGTCCATCGTCATTGTGACGTGGATACTTCCTGTTGTTTCTTTGATTAAATTAATTTCTCTGTTTGTTGTTGATAAACTTCATCAGTTTCGTGTGTATGTGTGTGTGTGTTTGGCTGTGATCTGTGCTCGCTCGCTCTCTCTCTCTCTCTTCCCACGATGCTTTGCTCTCTCTTCCTCTCTCCAGATGGTCGACATGAAGTCTTTTGAACCTTCAAACATAAAAATGAGCGATGGCCTCGTCGTCCTTCGCCAAGTTACGTTTGTTTAAAATCCACCTCCTCCGAGAATCTGGCAGCGCGCTCACACACCAACATCTGGAACACATGTTCTCCTTCTTCTTCTTCTCTGCATCTTAAAACGACCTCCAGCTTCAGAGCGGGGAAGGCGGCGGGCCTCGAACACATGAGGACACGTTAACCTGACGAGGACGCCGTCTACGACATGGCCCGGTCCTCACAGAGCTGCACAAACACACACAGACATGTGTTACCACACCTTCACTGTTAGCAGCTGGTCCAGATTATCCAACAGACAGAACCAGAAGGTCCAGGCCCGCCTCGAGGCCCGAACACAACAAAGTGTTTTATTTTATAAACAAAGAAACTAAACAGACAAATGACCTTTATATCATTAAAGTAAATCATTAAAATCAAGTTTATTGACAACTGTAGCTGCTGTTAGCTCATGTTAGCTCATGTTAGCTCATGTTAGCTGTTACCGCTACCTGTGTTAGCACTTTGCTAACACAGGTAGCAGGAACAGATGTGACTCAGAGGTCAGAGGTCATCAGATCCTGACACTGGTTCTGTCGACTCTCTTCAGTGTGTGTTCTCGTCTCTGTCTGCCTGTCTGTCTGTCTGTCTGTCTGTCTGCCTGTCTGTCTGTCTGTCTGTCTGTCTGCCTGTCTGTCTGTCTGTCTGTCTGTCTGCCTGTCTGTCTGTCTGCCTGTCTGTCTGTCTGTCTGTCTGCCTGTCTGTCTGTCTGTCTGTCTGTCTGTCTGCCTGTCTGCCTGTCCTCCGTCTCCCTCTCCTCCTCCTCCTTCTCCTCCTCCTTCTCCCTCTCCCTCTCCTCCTCCTCTCCCTCTCCTCCTCTTCCTTCTCCCTCTCCTCCTCCCTCTTCCCTTCTTCCCTCTCCCTCCCTCTCCTCCTCCTCCTCCTCCTCTTCCTTCTCCCTCTCCTCCTCCTCCTTCTCCCTCTCCTCCTCCTCCTCCTCTTCCCTCTCCCTCCTCCTCCCTCCTCTTCCTCCTTCTCCTCCTCTTCCTTCTCCCTCTCCTCCTCCTCCTCCTTCTCCCTCTCCTCCTCCTCCTCTTCCCTCTCCTCCTCCTCCCTCTCCTCCTCCTCCTCCTCCTCTTCCCTCTCCTGCTCCTCCTCCTCTTCCTCCTTCTCCTCCTCCTCCTTCTCCTCCTCCTCCTCCTCCTTCTCCCTCTCCCTCTCCCTCTCCTCCTTCTCCTCCTCCTGATCCTTCTCCCTCTCCTCCTCTTCCTTCTCCCTCTCCTCCTCCTCCTCCTCTTCCTTCTCCCTCTCCTCCCTCTCCTCCTCCTCCTTCTCCTCCTCCTCCCTCTCCTCCTCCTTCTCCTCCTCCTCCCTCTCCTCCTTCTCGCTCTCCTCCTCCTCCTCCTCTTCCTTCTCCCTCTCCTCCCTCTCCTCCTCCTCCTTCTCCCTCTCCTCCTCCTCCTCCTCCTCCTCTTCCCTCTCCTCCTCCTCTTCCTCCTCCCTCTCCTCCTCCTCCTCCTCTTCCCTCTCCTCCTCAAATCAAATCAAATCAAATTTTATTTGTATAGCCCAAAGTCGCAAAATACATTTTGCCTCGGAGGGCTTCACAATCTGTACAGGGAGTGACACCCTCTGTCCTTAGACCCTCTGTCCTTACACCCTCTGTCCTTACACCCTCTGTCCTTACACCCTCTGTCCTTAGACCCTCTGTCCTTACACCCTCTGTCCTTAGACCCTCGGTTCGAGTGAGGAAAAACTTGCCCACAAAAAACCCTTTTAACAGGGAAAAAAGTGGAAGAAACCTCAGGAAGAGCCACAGAGGAGGGATCCCTCTCCCAGGACGGACAGACGTGCAATAGATGTCACGTGTACAGTCAACAAGTCAACAGAAACATTTTGTGTAATTACAATGAAAAAATGACAATGGATTACAATGAATGATAAAATGATTACAGTAGCAGTGGAACCTGTGATAGAGATAGAGAGACACAGATGCACAGCAGCAGCAAATCATTAACTAAGTTACTATAAACTGTGATGGAGATCTGGTAACATTAATGACAGTAATAATATATGTAGTGGACGTCATGCAGGACCACAGCAGCAGTCACGATCCACGAGAACCTGCTGGACGAGAGAGCACAGAAACTCCGGGAAGAAGTTTAGTTAGTAAGATGCATTAATGTACATGTATGACAGACATGTATGTTTACAGATGGTGGTGGTGATGGTGAGAGAGAGAGGGAGAGAGAGAGAGAGAGAGAGAGAGAGAGAGAGAGAGGAGGAGGGTTTTCAGTAAAGGGAGATGTGACTGCATCTTCAACCAATACCATGCCTGGCTAGGCATAACCCTGAAAGGAGGAGTCCCCCGGCAGTATAGTCCTATAGCAGCATAACTAAGGGATGACCTGAGCCAGCCCTAACTATAAGCTCCATCAAAAAGGAAAGTCTTAAGTTTACTCTTAAAAGTGTTGACCGTGTCTGCCTCCAGAACCCAAAATGGTAGTTTGTTCCACAGAAGAGGAGCTTGATAGCTGAAAGCTCTGGCTCCCAATCTACTTTTGGAAACTATAGGAACTACAAGGAACCCAGCATTCTGAGAGCGCAGTGTTCTAGAGGGGTAGTAAGGTACTATGAGCTCTTTTAGATATGATGGTGCCTGACCATGAAGAGCTTTGTATGTAAGGAGAAGAATTTTAAATTCTATTCTAGATTTAACAGGTAGCCAATGCAAGGAAGCCAAAATGGGAGAGATGTGATCTCTGATCTTGGTTCCTGTCAGAACACGTGCAGCAGCATTCTGAATTAGCTGCAAAGTCCTCAGAGACTTATTGGAGCAGCCTGATAACAATGAGTTACAATAGTCCAGCCTAGAAGTAACAAATGCGTGGACTAGTTTTTCTGCATCTGCTTGAGATACAATGCGTCTGATTTTGGCAATGTTGCGTAAATGGAAGAATGCAGTCCTTGAAATTTGTTTTATGTGACATTAAAGGACAAATCCTGATCAAAAACAACTCCAAGATTCTTTACGGTGGAGCTGGAGGCCAGGGTGATCCCATCTAAGGTAACTAAGTCTCTAGAGAGAGAGTTTCTGAGGTGTTTGGGTCCAATTACAAGAACTTCAGTTTTGTCTGAATTTAACATCAGAAAATTGAAGGTCATCCAACTTTTTATATCTTTAAGGCATGCTTGGAGTTTAGTTAATTGATTGGTTTCATCAGGCTTGATCGATAAATATAATTGGGTGTCGTCGGCATAACAATGAAAATTAACGGAGTGATTCCTAATAATGTTCCCTAGAGGAAGCATATATAAACTGAATAGAAGTGGTCCGAGTACAGAACCTTGTGGGACTCCATGACAAACTTTGGTATGCATGGAGGATTCATCATTGACAAGAACAAACTGAGAACGATCTAAAAAATAAGACTTAAACCAGCTTAGGGCGGTTCCTTTGATGCCAATTTGATGTTCCAGTCTCTGTAAAAGAATTTGATGGTCAATGGTGTCAAATGCGGCACTAAGATCTAACAGGACAAGTACAGAGATGAGTCCTTTGTCTGATGCCATTAGGAGGTCGTTTGTAACTCTGTGCTATGATGCACTCTAAATCCTGACTGAAAATCCTCATATAAACTGTTCTTATGGAGAAAGTCGCTCAGCTGATTGGCTACAGCTTTCTCAAGTATCTTAGAGAGAAAGGGAAGGTTTGATATCGGTCTGTAATTGGCTAAAACCTCTGGATCTAGAGTGGGCTTTTTAAGAAGAGGTTTAATTACAGCTACTTTAAAGGACTGTGGTACATATCCTGATAATAAAGACAGATTAATCATATCCAATAAAGAAGGGCTAACTAGAGGTAAAACATTCTTGACCAGCCTGGTTGGGATGGGATCTAAGAGACAGGTTGACGACTTAGATGAAGAAATTATTGAAGTTGTTTGATGAAGGTCGATGGGAGAAAAACAGTCTAAATATATATCAGGTTTTACAGCTGTTTCCAAACTTGCTGTATCAGAATGCAGATCAGTGCCTGTTGAGGGCAAGAGGTGATGAATTTTGTCTCTAATAGTTATAATTTTATCATTAAAGAAGCTCATGAAGTCATTGCTACTTAGACCTAAAGGAATGGATGGCTCAATAGAGCTGTGGCTCTCTGTTAGCCTGGCTACAGTGCTGAAGAGAAACCTGGGGTTGTTCTTATTTTCCTCTATTAATGAAGAGTAGTAGGCTGCTCTGGCACTACGGAGAGCCTTCCTGTATGTTTTAAGATTATCTTGCCAGACTAAACGAGATTCTTCCAGTTTAGTGGCACGCCATTTGTGTTCAGATTTACGTGCCTCTTGCTTTAAGTTGCGAGTCTGCTGGCTATATTTAATTATCTTCTTTTTCCTCCTCCCTCTCCTCCTCCTCCTCCTCTTCCTTCTCCCTCTCCTCTCTCTCTTCCTTCTCCTTCTCCCTCTCCTCCTCCTCCTCCTCTTCCTTCTCCCTCTCCTCTCTCTCCTCCTTCTCCTCCTCCCTCTCCTCCCTCTCCTTCTCCTTCTCCTCCTCCTCCTTCATGTGTAGTTGGGTTCTGTGTTCAGCAGGTCATGGGTCGGTGTTGACCCACCTGCAGTCAGAACCTTCTGGGTCAGTGTTGACCCACCTGCAGTCAGAACCTTCTGTGTCGGTGTTGACCCACCTGCAGTCAGAACCTTCTGGGTCGGTCTCCTCGGCGGTCTTCTTCCTCGTGGTGATGTCATCAATGATGTCATGTCTTTACTCTGACACGGTAATCACAGCGAACACCTGGCCAGGCTCCATGGATCATGTGACCTGTTCTCGCTGCCTCCCGTCGCCATAGTAACCATTATGTGTGGCTGACCCTGCCAATCGATGTCCAGTGTGTGTGTGTGTGTATGTGTGTGTGTGTGTGTGTGTGTTTGATCGATGGCTGTGATAAGTTTTCTATCAGTTGTTCATTAATCGTTCACTCAGTTGAACTTAAAGTGTAAAGACTGTCTGGTCTTTCAGTCTTATCAGTTTTAGATGATGTCACAGGAGGTCAGCGTCACATGATCTTTCTCCATGTGCATATCTGAAGACGTTCACAGCAGCTCATTGGACAGCTGAAGGTTCTCCATGAATGAAGCTCCTGATGGTCAGTACATGTTTGATGGTCAGTAGATGTTTGATTGATGGTCAGTCAGGCCTCCTGTGTCCTGCTAAACTTCCCTGTGTCCTCCTAAACATCCCTGTGTCCTCCTAAACTTCCCTGTGTCCTCCTAAACATCCCTGTGTCCTCCTAAACATCCCTGTGTCCTCCTGTGTCCTGCTAAACAGTAGATGTTTGATGGTCAGTAGATGTTTGATTGATGGTCAGTAGATGTAGATGTTTGATGGTCAGTAGATGTTTGATTGATGGTCAGTAGATGTTTGATGGTCAGTAGATGTTTGTTTGATGGTCAGTAGATGTTTGATTGATGGTCAGTAGATGTTTGATGGTCAGTAGATGTTTGATTGATGGTCAGTAGATGTTTGATTGATGGTCAGTAGATGTTTGATGGTCAGTAGATGTTTGATTGATGGTCAGTAGATGTTTGATTGATGGTCAGTAGATGTTTGATGGTCAGTAGATGTTTGTTTGATGGTCAGTAGATGTTTGATTGATGGTCAGTAAATGTTTGATTGATGGTCAGTAGATGTAGATGTTTGATGGTCAGTAGATGTTTGATGGTCAGTAAATATTTGATTGATGGTCAGTAGATGTTTGATGGTCAGTAGATGTTTGATGGTCAGTAGATGTTTGATTGATGGTCAGTAGATGTTTGATGGTCAGTAGATGTTTGATTGATGGTCAGTAGATGTTTGTTTGATGGTCAGTAGATGTTTGTTTGATGGTCAGTAGATGTTTGATTGATGGTCAGTAGATGTTTGATTGATGGTGAGTAGATGTTTGATGGTCAGTAGATGTTTGTTTGATGGTCAGTAGATGTTTGATTGATGGTCAGTAGATGTTTGATTGATGGTCAGTAGATGTTTGTTTGATGGTCAGTAGATGTTTGATTGATGGTCAGTAGATGTTTGTTTGATGGTCAGTAGATGTTTGATTGATGGTCAGTAGATGTTTGTTTGATGGTCAGTAGATGTTTCTTGAGGCTGAAGCTGTTCATGAAGAAGCTGTCAGTCGTCCAGATGTCTGTTAACAATCAGACAAACATGATTGACATGTTCGGGCTTCGCCTGTCAGGAAGAATTAGCTGAGCGGAGCGGAGCAGGAATAACGCCTTCTGTGTTTCTGATTCATTGCGTAGGTTGATAACGTCACTGGGAGCTTGGCAGCACCGCTCTCCACGCCGCTGATTTATTCCAGGTTTCACAACTCATAAACAAGATAAACGCTCGTGAAGGGCTGATCTCCATGTCAATGAGCTAAAATGATGGGAATGTTCTCTCGTGCCGGGCGAGATACTGCAAACATGTGCACTTCATATCCTCTCACCTCCCTGACCTGAGCTCAGATAGATGCTGCATCTCCTGCTGGAAGGTGTCGGTCCACTGGACGTCCACCAGCACCTCCCTGTGTCCTCCTAAACTTCCCTGTGTCCTCCTAAACATCCCTGTGTCCTCCTGTATCCTCCTAAACTTCCCTGTGTCCTCCTGTATCCTCCTAAACTTCCCTGTGTCCTCCTAAACGTCCCTGTGTCCTCCTGTGTCCTCCTAAACATCCCTGTGTCCTCCTAAACTTCCCTGTGTCCTCCTAAACTTCCCTGTGTCCTCCTAAACTTCACTGTGTCCTCCTGTGTCCTCCTAAACATCCCTGTGTCCTCCTAAACTTCACTGTGTCCTCCTGTGTCCTCCTAAACATCCCTGTGTCCTCCTAAACATCCCTGTGTCCTCCTAAACATCCCTGTGTCCTCCTAAACTTCCCTGTGCCCTCCTAAACATCCCTGTGTCCTCCTAAACTTCCCTGTGCCCTCCTAAACATCCCTGTGTCCTCCTAAACTTCCCTGTGTCCTCCTAAACATCCCTGTGTCCTCCTGTATCCTCCTAAACATCCCTGTGTCCTCCTAAACTTCCCTGTGTCCTCCTAAACATCCCTGTGTCCTCCTGTATCCTCCTAAACTTCCCTGTGTCCTCCTAAACTTCCCTGTGCCCTCCTAAACATCCCTGTGTCCTCCTAAACATCCCTGTGTCCTCCTGTGTCCTCCTAAACATCCCTGTGTCCTCCTGTATCCTCCTAAACTTCCCTGTGTCCTCCTGTGTCCTCCTAAACATCCCTGTGTCCTCCTGTGTCCTCCTAAACATCCCTGTGTCCTCCTGTGTCCTCCTAAACTTCCCTGTGTCCTCCTAAACTTCCCTGTGTCCTCCTAAACATCCCTGTGTCCTCCTGTGTCCTGCTAAACATCCCTGTGTCCTCCTGTGTCCTGCTAAACATCCCTGTGTCCTCCTGTGTCCTCCTAAACATCCCTGTGTCCTCCTGTGTCCTGCTAAACATCCATGTGTCCTCCTGTGTCCTCCTAAACATCACTGTGTCCTCCTAAACATCCCTGTGTCCTCCTAAATGTCCCTGTGTCCTCCTGTGTCCTCCTAAACATCCCTGTGTCCTCCTAAACTTCCCTGTGTCCTCCTGTGTCCTCCTAAACTTCCCTGTGTCCTCCTAAACATCCCTGTGTCCTCCTGTGTCCTGCTAAACATCCATGTGTCCTCCTGTGTCCTCCTAAACATCCCTGTGTCCTCCTGTGTCCTGCTAAACATCCATGTGTCCTCCTAAACATCCCTGTGTCCTCCTGTGTCCTGCTAAACATCCATGTGTCCTCCTGTGTCCTCCTAAACATCACTGTGTCCTCCTAAACATCCCTGTGTCCTCCTGTGTCCTGCTAAACATCCCTGTGTCCTCCTGTGTCCTGCTAAACATCCATGTGTCCTCCTGTGTCCTCCTAAACATCCCTGTGTCCTCCTGTGTCCTGCTAAACATCCATGTGTCCTCCTGTGTCCTCCTAAACATCCCTGTGTCCTCCTGTATCCTCCTAAACATCCCTGTGTCCTCCTGTGTCCTCCTAAACATCCCTGTGTCCTCCTGTGTCCTCCTAAACATCACTGTGTCCTACTAAACATCCATGTGTCCTCCTAAACATCCCTGTGTCCCCCTAAACTTCCCTGTGTCCTCCTGTGTCCTCCTAAACTTCCCTGTGTCCTCCTAAACTTCCCTGTGTCCTCCTAAACATCCCTGTGTCCTCCTAACCTTCCCTGTGTCCTCCTGTGTCCTCCTAAACATCCCTATGTCCTCCTAACCTTCCCTGTATCCTCCTAAACATCCCTGTGTCCTCCTAAACTTCCCTGTGTCCTCCTGTGTCCTCCTAAACTTCCCTGTGTCCTCCTAAATGTCCCTGTGTCCTCCTGTGTCCTCCTAAACATCCCTGTGTCCTTTTAAACTTCCCTGTGTCCTCCTGTGTCCTCCTAAACGTCCCTGTGTCCTCCTAAACTTCCCTGTGTCCTCCTGTGTCCTCCTAAACATCCCTGTGTCCTCCTAAACTTCCCTGTGTCCTCCTAAACGTCCCGGTGTCCTCTTAAACCTCCCTGTGTCCTCCTGTGTCCTCCTGTATCCTCCTAAACTTCCCTGTGTCCTCCTGTGTCCTCCTAAACATCCCTGTGTCCTCCTGTATCCTCCTAAACTTCCCTGTGTCCTCCTAAACATCCCTGTGTCCTCCTGTGTCCTCCTAAACATCCCTGTGTCCTCCTGTGTCCTCCTAAACATCCCTGTGTCCTCCTGTGTCCTCCTGAACTTCCCTGTGTCCTCCTGTGTCCTCCTAAACGTCCCTGTGTCCTCCTAAACTTCCTTGTGTCCTCCTGTGTCCTCCTAAACTTCCCTGTGTCCTCCTAAACATCCTTGTGTCCTCCTGTGTCCTCCTAAACTTCCCTGTGTCCTCCTAAACATCCCTGTGTTTTTAGGAGGACACAGGGAAGGTCTCAGTCTTTGGGTCTCATGTCTTTAGGTCTCAGTCTTTAGGTCTCATGTCTTTGGGTCTCAGTCTTTAGGTCTCAGTCTTTAGGTCTCAGTCTTTAGGTCTCATGTATTTGGGTCTCAGTCTTTGGGTCTCAGTCTTTAGGTCTCATGTATTTGGGTCTCAGTCTTTGGGTCTCATGTGTTTGGGTGTCATGTGTTTGGGTCTCAGTCTTTGGGTCTCAGTCTTTAGGTCTCAGTCTTTGGGTCTCAGTCTTTGGGTCTCATGTCTTTAGGTCTCAGTCTTTGGGTCTCAGTCTTTGGGTCTCATGTCTTTAGGTCTCAGTCTTTGGGTCTCATGTCTTTAGGTCTCAGTCTTTAGGTCTCAGTTTTTGCGTCTCATGTATTTGCGTCTCAGTCTTTGGGTCTCAGTCTTTGGGTCTCATGTCTTTAGGTCTCAGTCTTTGGGTCTCATGTCTTTAGGTCTCAGTCTTTGGGTCTCATGTATTGGGTCTCAGTCTTTGGGTCTCATGTATTTGGGTCTCAGTCTTTGGGTCTCATGTATTTAGGTCTCAGTCTTTGGGTCTCATGTATTTAGGTCTCAGTCTTTGGGTCTCATGTCTTTAGGTCTCAGTCTTTGGGTCTCATGTCTTTAGGTCTCAGTCTTTGGGTCTCATGTATTTAGGTCTCAGTCTTTGGGTCTCATGTATTTGGGTCTCAGTCTTTGGGTCTCATGTATTTGGGTCTCAGTCTTTGGGTCTCATGTCTTTAGGTCTCAGTCTTTGGGTCTCATGTATTTGGGTCTCAGTCTTTGGGTCTCATGTCTTTAGGTCTCAGTCTTTGGGTCTCATGTATTTGGGTCTCAGTCTTTGGGTCTCATGTCTTTAGGTCTCAGTCTTTGGGTCTCATGTATTTGGGTCTCAGTCTTTGGGTCTCATGTCTTAAGGTCTCAGTCTTTAGGTCTCAGTCTTTGCGTCTCATGTATTTGCGTCTCATGTATTTGGGTCTCAGTCTTTAGGTCTCAGTCTTTAGGTCTCAGTCTTTGGGTCTCAGTCTTTAGGTCTCAGTCTTTAGGTCTCAGTCTTTAGGTCTCAGTCTTTAGGCCTCAGTCTTTGGGTCTCATGTCTTTAGGTCTCATGTCTTAAGGTCTCAGTCTTTACGTCTCAGTCTTTGGGTCTCAGTCTTTAGGCCTCAGTCTTTGGGTCTCATGTATTTAGGTCTCATGTCTTTGGGTCTCAGTCTTTAGGCCTCAGTCTTTGGGTCTCAGTCTTTGGGTCTCATGTATTTAGGTCTCATGTCTTTGGGTCTCAGTCTTTAGGCCTCAGTCTTTGGGTCTCATGTATTTAGGTCTCATGTCTTTGGGTCTCAGTCTTTAGGCCTCAGTCTTTGGGTCTCATGTATTTAGGTCTCAGTCTTTGCGTCTCATGTATTTGCGTCTCAGTCCTTAGGTCTCAGTCTTTAGGTCTCAGTCTTTAGGTCTCAGTCTTTGGGTCTCATGTATTTAGGTCTCATGTCTTAAGGTCTCAGTCTTTGGGTCTCAGTCTTTACGTCTCAGTCTTTAGGTCTCAGTCTTTGGGTCTCAGTCTTTAGGTCTCAGTCTTTGGGTCTCAGTCTTTACGTCTCAGTCTTTAGGTCTCAGTCTTTAGGTCTCAGTCTTTAGGTCTCAGTCTTTAGGTCTCATGTATTTAGGTCTCATGTCTTAAGGTCTCAGTCTTTAGGTCTCAGTCTTTAGGTCTCAGTCTTTGGGTCTCAGTCTTTACGTCTCAGTCTTTAGGTCTCAGTCTTTAGGTCTCAGTCTTTAGGTCTCATGTATTTAGGTCTCATGTCTTAAGGTCTCAGTCTTTAGGTCTCAGTCTTTGGGTCTCAGTCTTTAGGTCTCAGTCTTTGGGTCTCAGTCTTTACGTCTCAGTCTTTAGGTCTCAGTCTTTGCTGTCCGTCCTGCAGGATCATGGACGTGGAGTCTCTCATATAGTGTGTGTGTGCGTGTGCGTGTGTGTGCGTGTGTGTGCGTGCGTGCGTGCGTGTGTGCGTGCGTGCGTGGGTGTGTGTGTGTGTGTGTGTGTTCACTTTAATATTTTGTGTCTCAGTCGTCGTGAGTCCGGCTCGGTCCAAATCAAATCAGCTTGAGTGTTTTCTTTTAAAGGGACACGAGCACACGTCCCTGCGGTGGACTCCTTGTGGTCGCAGCCTTCACTGTAATCTGATTTATTCCATTCATGAGGTGAGACGGAGACGCTTCCTTCCTCCGTCCTCCCACAGCTCCGTCCAATAAGAGTCCAGAGGATTCAACCTGAGACTCTGCACAGACATTATTATATTATATTATTATATTATATTATATTATATTATATTATATTATATTATATTATATTATTATTATATTATTATTATTATATTATATTATATTATATTATATTATTTTAATATATTATATTATTATATCATTATTATTATATTATTATATTATATTATTATTATATCATTATTATTATATTATATTATTATTATATCATTATTATTATATTATATTAATATATTATATTATTATTTTATCATTATTATTATATTATATCATTATTATATCATTATTATTATATTATATCATTATTATGTCATTATTATTATATTATATTATTATATTATATTATTATTATATCATTATTATTATATTATATTATATTAATATATTATATTATTATATTATTATTATATCATTATTATTATATTATATTATATTATTTTAATATATTATATTATTATATTATTATATTATATTATTATTATATCATTATTATTATATTATATTATTATTATATCATTATTATTATATTATATTAATATATTATATTATTATTTTATCATTATTATTATATTATATCATTATTATATCATTATTATTATATTATATCATTATTATATCATTATTATTATATTATATCATTATTATATCATTATTATTATATTATATCATTATTATGTCATTATTATTATATTATATTATTATATTATATTTTTATTATGTCATTATTATTATTATACTATTATTATATATATATATATATATATTATATTATATTATATTATATTATATTATTATTATATTATATTATTATTATATTAGTCTGATCTAATCTGTACTAACCTCACAGTCCTGAAGTCCAGCTGTAACATACAGTTAAAGTTCTGGTTCTGGAGGCGGACACCCTCTCCACATTTAAACCTCCCAATGAAACAGGAAATAGAGTTCTGTTTACTTCCTCATTTTCACGTGTTTCCTGCAAAAACGCTCAGAGAGGGAGGGACTTGTCGTGGATGTTGATTGGTGTTTACAGCAGCCAATAGGGAGCCAGAGCTTTCAGCTATCAAGCTCCTCTTCTGTGGAACAAACTACCATTTTGGGTTCTGGAGGCAGACACGGTCAACACTTTTAAGAGTAAACTTAAGACTTTCCTTTTTGATAGAGCTTATAGTTAGGGCTGGCTCAGGTCATCCCTTAGTTATGCTGCTATAGGACTAAACTGCCGGGGGACTCCTCCTTTCAGGGTTATGCCTAGGCAGGCGTGGTATTGGTTGAAGATGCAGTCACATCTCCCTTTACTGAAAACCCTCTCTCTCTCTCTCTCTCTCTCTCTCTCTCTCTCCCCCTCTCCATCACCACCACCATCTGTAAACATACATGTCTGTCATACATGTACATTAATGCATCTTACTAACTAAACTTCTTCCCCGGAGTTTCTGTGCTCTTTCGTCCAGCAGGTTCTTGTGGATCGTGACTGCTGCTGTGGTCCTGCATGACGTCCACTACATATATTATTACTGTCATTAATGTTACCAGATCTCCATTACAGTTTATAGTAACTTAGTTAATGATTTGCTGCTGCTGTGCATCTGTGTCTCTCTATCTCTATCACAGGTTCCACTGCTACTGTAATCATTTTATCATTCATTGTAATCCATTGTCATTTTTCATTGTAATTGTACAAAATGTCTCTGTTGACTTGTTGACTGTACACGTGACATCTATTGCACGTCTGTCCGTCCTGGGAGAGGGATCCCTCCTCTGTGGCTCTTCCTGAGGTTTCTTCCACTTTTTCCCTGTTAAAAGGGTTTTTTGTGGGCAAGTTTTTCCTCACTCGGACCGAGGGTCCAAGGACAGAGGGTGTAAGGACAGAGGGTGTAAGGACAGAGGGTGTAAGGACAGAGGGTCTAAGGACAGAGGGTGTAAGGACAGAGGGTGTAAGGACAGAGGGTCTAAGGACAGAGGGTGTCACTCCCTGTACAGATTGTAAAGCCCTCCGAGGCAAAATGTGTTTTGCGACTTTGGGCTATACAAATAAAATTTGATTTGATTTGAATAGTGAGCGTGCATTACACCCCCATGTTATGCATAGCAGCTAGCACTATGAGCTAGCATCAGCGTCTACCTTCCAGTGAACATGGCCGGACAGAACAGAACCTCAGAACCAGCAGTGTCCAGTCTAACAGTGAATACAGCAGCCTACCGAGGTGGTGTTCTTGCCGGGTTTGGCTCCTGGCATCCCGGGCTGAGTCAGTTCAGTTAGCTACACGGCTGACCGAGCTAACCACAGTTAGCGCTTCACTACTTAGCAATGTTTCCATCATGAAGTCTGTAAATCACCTCGGTACTGTAACGTTATTCCCTGTTGGTCTCAGAGGCTGTGCTCCAACCCAGTCCGGTCCGGCTGCTGAGCCCAGTTCTGTTGCCTGCTAATAGCAGATTCAGTTAGCAACAGTTAATTAGCAGTTAGCTATATGATCACATGTTACTTGAGTGGAATCAATCTGAACGTCTGACTCTGAGCAAGAAAGAACCAAAAGTTTTCCCAAAATGTCGAAGTTTTGTTTTAAAAGTAAATCTGCGTGTCATCTGCATAACAAAGTTTATTCTTTTGTTCGTGTTTAACAAACGTTTTTACTATGTCCAGGTTTTAGACAGTCTGCGGGGACGTCACAGAGACTACGTCCAGGTTTTAGACAGTCTGCGGGGACGTCACGGAGACTACGTCCAGGTTTTAGACAGTCTGCGGGGACGTCACGGAGACTACGTCCAGGTTTTAGACAGTCTGCGGGGACGTCACGGAGACTACGTCCAGGTTTTAGGACTGTCTCCTGTTGGATGTCAGGCAGCAGTCTGTGCGTGAGCTCCAATAATGAATGATTGGTGTGTAAACAGAGGGCGAGGTGAAGCCGTGCTGCGTTCAGGTGAAGCCATGCTGCGTTCAGTGTACATATTAAAGCTGATAACACACACAGTGATCTGGACACACACAAAGGCAGCGAGCTGAGCTTTGTGTTTCCTGTGTGCTGACGCTGATAAGACAAACTGTCTTTACTCAGAGATAAAGAGACACTGACCTACTTCTGACTGCACAGGTCACCTGATCAACATGACCGCCGGCTCAGAGGCTGACTTCAGCTGCGCGTCCACGCTATGATGTCATTTATTACAGTAATAACCTGAACAATGATTGACAGGTGAGCGGCTGAAGGACAGTGAAGTGACTCTGATGATCTGAATGAACTCATGAATTATTTCAAATCAAATCAAATAAATAAAATTAAAGCAGCTGACATAAAACAAGTTTAAAGTTATAAACACGATACACACCTTTCACAGGTTATTGAACACACACACACACACACACACACAGTGTGTAACATAAGTGTTGGTATGTTAAAATATTGAGAGACGTTTGTATGAACACAGACAGACAGAGGACGATGTTCAGTTTAAATTTAGTAAGATCAACACACACACACACACACACACACTCTCTGTCTGGACCCGGTGACCTCGTGCTCGGATCAGAACTGGGCTGAATGTGAAGCCGTCTGAGTTTACACAGAGCGGAGCTGCTGACCTTTGACCTCAGGACTGTCCATTAATGAGTAATCAGAGAGCTCATTAAAAGTCAGATCAGGTCATTAACGAGCAACAAGAGACTTTAACAGTCCTGATGGACCGCGAAGACCCGGGTCTTCACGAAGACCCAGATCATCACAGTTCTTCATGGTTCTTCATGGTTCCTCATAGTTCTTCATGGTTCCTCATGGTTCTTCATGGTTCCTCATAGTTCTTCATGGTTCCTCATAGTTCTTCATGGTTCTTCATGGTTCTTCATGGTTCCTCATAGTTCTTCATGGTTCCTCATAGTTCTTCATGGTTCTTCATGGTTCCTCATAGTTCTTCATGGTTCTTCATGGTTCCTCATAGTTCTTCATGGTTCTTCATGGTTCCTCATGGTTCTTCATGGTTCTTCATGGTTCCTCATAGTTCTTCATGGTTCCTCATAGTTCTTCATGGTTCTTCATGGTTCCTCATGGTTCTTCATGGTTCTTCATGGTTCCTCATAGTTCTTCATGGTTCCTCATAGTTCTTCATGGTTTCTCATAGTTCTTCATGGTTCCTCATAGTTCTTCATGGTTCCTCATGGTTCTTCATGGTTCTTCATGGTTCCTCATAGTTCTTCATGGTTCCTCATAGTTCTTCATGGTTCTTCATGGTTCCTCATGGTTCTTCATGGTTCTTCATGGTTCCTCATAGTTCTTCATAGTTCTTCATGGTTCTTCATGGTTCTTCATTGCTCCTCATGGTTCTTCATGGTTCTTCATGGTTCCTCATGGTTCTTCATGGTTCCTCATGGTTCCTCATAGTTCTTCATGGTTCTTCATGGTTCCTCATGGTTCTTCATGGTTCTTCGTGGCTCCTCATGGTTCTTCATGGTTCCTAATGGTTCTTCGTGGTTTCTGTGGAACAAACTACCATTCTGGGTTCTCGAGGCAGACACGGTCAACACTTTTAAGAGCAGACTTAAGACTTTCCTTTTTGGTAGAGCTTATAGTTAGTGCTGGCTCAGGTCATCTCGTAGTCTTGCTGCAATAGGACTAGACTGCTGGGGGACTTCCCATGATGCACTGGGCTCTTCTCTTCCTCTCTCAGAAATGAAATAAATGTGTGTTTCTGTGTGTGTAGTTGTAATTGTGTACATGTGAGTGGAGGTTGGAGGTTCTTCATGGTGTCAGTTTTCTGGGTGAAGCCTGCACACTGAGGGAGACGTGCCGCTGCACAGATGAATTATGTGATGGAGGGTAATTGGTGAGCTGGCTGAGCGTCAGAGCTGCTGTGTTGGATTAAACGGCGTCGTAACTCAGCGTCTGCGGCCTGGCAGGAGGGAGGTTAGCGCTGCGGCTAACGTTAGCAGCAGGTAAACGTCATGTGAATCAGCGCTGAAGAATGAAGATGAACTCAAACTGTCAGAGCACATTTTATTTCCACCACCATAAATCTGAAGACGACGAGCGTCCACCAATCAGGCTGCAGCACGAGGTCAGGAGGGATTCTTCATTTTTATCACGCTGCAAGGGATTGTGGGATATCTCTGCTCAAGGAACTTCTGTGTGAACTGACCGAAACCGCAACACGGGACGGCCGCCGACACAGAAACATGGTCATCATCATCATCATCACAGCAGCTGATGAACACGTGACTGACCGGAGGGACACGTCAGTAATTCACAGACTGATCGTGTGACACAAACAAACACAGACGTGTTTGAAGTCCTATGACATCTCTGCTGCCTTCAACTGAAAGTTAACTACAGAGCTGTGAGAGAACCAATCAGCAACCTTCGTGTCTGTGAGGTCAGTCACTTGAGGCTGGCTCCAGAAGTGAGTCAGTCTCCATAAGTCCCCATGTTCAAATGTCCAACTTCACAGCAGAAATAAACATGTTTACAGCCTGGTACAAAAAACAGTTTTGGTCTCTATAGCTAATTTCCCCGTTCATGACAACTGTACTGAGGGTGAATTTATATACAACTCACCTGTTCAGATTATATTAAGGCTTAAAGTTATGCAGGATTAAGAGCGTGGACGCTTTGATTGACAGGTGGGTGTGGTCACAGAGACTACGTCCAGGTTTTAGACAGTCTGCGGGGACGTCACAGAGACTACGTCCAGGTTTTATCCTGTCATTAGATAGAACAGATTGTATCACGTCATCATATGATCATGATGACATCATTCCCAGTGTGCGCTCGCTAACAGCTAAGGTTACACCTGTAATGTCATCATTGACAACGTTAAACATTTTTAATATTTAAATTAATTAAACATGAGATGAACACAGACGAGTCATTTATTCTGTCAGAGCACGAGCAGCTGAAGTAATCGAGTTTATGCTGTGTGTGTGTGTGTGTGTGTGTGTGTGTGTATTGTGTTGATGTGTGTGTGTTGCAGCTGTCTAACCTCTGTACAGCAGACATCAGTGTCTCTGCTGGTCCTCTGTCTGTGGGGTAGGTGGGGGGTAAATGACTGCCCAGGGACCTTTGCAACAGTGTAAGCGTGGCGTTCACGTGCCCCCCTCGCTCCTCGTCTGTCTGTGCTGCTCCTCATCAGGCTGAATGTTACCACAGACTGTCCCTGAGGGTGGACGAGGGCAGATAGACAGATTAAATGATGGAGAGATGGACGACACCCAAGTAGAGTCTTCTTAGAGTTCAGGCTGGGTGAAGCTGATTCTGTCCTCTGATTGGCTCACACTGCACCAATCAGGACAGGAGCAGGTTTTTTGAGAAGGTCAGGTGACCTGACACTACATTAAGCACTGACTCCATAAAGTACAGCGTTACGCACTGACTCCATACACTACAGCGTTACACGCTGACTCCGTAAAGTACAGCGCTACGCACTGACTCCATACACTACAGCGTTACGCGCTGACTCCGTAAAGTACAGCGCTACGCACTGACTCCATACACTACAGCGTTACGCGCTGACTCCGTAAAGTACAGCGTTACGCGCTGACTCCGTAAAGTACAGCGTTACGCGCTGACTCCGTAAAGTACAGCGCTACGCGCTGACTCCATAAACTACAGCGTTACGCGCTGACTCCGTAAAGTACTGCGTTAAGGGCTGACTCCGTAAAGTACAGCGCTACGCGCTGACTCCGTAAACTACAGCGTTACGCGCTGACTCCGTAAAGTACTGCGTTACGCGCTGACTCCATAAAGTACAGCGCTACGCGCTGACTCCATTAAGTACAGCGCTACGCGCTGACTCCATAAACTACAGCGTTACACGCTGACTCCATAAACTACAGCGTTACGCTGACTCTGTAAACTACAGTGTCACAGGTTAAGGTGTAGGTCATGGACCGAGCTGCAGGATTTGATGAGTTGGAGGAGAAATCGTTACATGTTAATTATTTTATTGCTTCTTTTTCATCAGCTCCACTTCACCCGTCATTAATCTGAGAGCCCGCCCCTCCTGCACTGTGATTGGTCAGTGCTGAGGACTGAAATGACAAACTGAGCTCACCTGAGGGGCAACAGGTGAATCTGATGATGGTCCAAAGTATCAGACGTCAGCAGGACTTTGCTCTCCTGCTGAAGGTCAGTAATCATCATCTCATTATTAAATTATGATAATTAATAATAATGATTAATCACATGCATTAGTGGAAACAGCAGCAAAGACTTGCATATGACAGTAAGGCTGCTGTTTCCTGAACATGATCAGAACCTGATCAGAGGCTGATCAGAACCTGATGGGCCCGTCTGTGTGGATGTTTGGACTGCTCAGGGCTCGTCTCTGGGGGACTGAGTGTTTCTTGAACGCTCCTCCTCACCATGCTCTGCAGCTATCAGCTGTGGTCCGGTTTGGTTATGAAACAGTTTTTGGCAGTCGGGTTTGGCAGCGGTTTGAAAGCTCAAGCTCGGTGTTGCTCAATCAGCTCTGCCTTTCATCAGCACAGCTCACAAATTAAATACGAGCTGATGGTTAGACGATAAGACTAATCTGATCTGCACAGACTCAGCTCGTCTTATCTGCAGACGGAGATGATACGGACACGTTATCTCACCGAGCTGTCTGACCTTTGTCACCATTAAACTGGAGTCAGTCACTTTTATAGACTGACGTCTCATCCGTCATGATGTGAAGAACCTCAGGTGAGGTCAGGGTGGTGTTCAGGTCCTACTGCAGGAAAAGTACCAGTACCAGACGTGGTTCCTCTGACACCGTCAGTGGTTCTGGAAACATGAATCTGTGGTTGGATGTTAAATCTACATTTCTGTGTTTTTATTAACAGACTAAATAAATCCACCTGTTTGTGAAATGAATCAGCCAACTGCTGCTCCTCAGGAGACACTTCCTAACTGTACTTCACCCAAGAGTGGAGGTATTCCTCCGTCATGTCAGGGTTATTACAGGGAGCATACCATTCTGATTCTGACAGACCTACGTTAAACAATGAACCAGTGAGGTTGCTGCTCTGCTTTAGTGATACCACCTCGGTAGGCTACTGTATCCTGTTAGACTGGACAGCGCTGGATTCAGAGGTTGTAGATTATTTTAAACTTACTTACTTTACTGTGTATACCCACGATTTACTGCTACAATATTTAACTTCATGTGTTTGTATCTGGAAGATTTAGTCTCATGTTGTCGAAAATATGAATATATGAAGACTGAACAGTGATATTATGAATATATGAAGATGATCGGTGGTTCGATCCCCGGCTCCTCCAGTCTGCATGTCGAAGTGTCCTTGGGAAAAATACTGAACCCCACACTGCTCCTGAAGGTTGATCCATCAGTGTGTGAATGAGATATGTAAAAGAGCTTTGAGTGGTCAGAAGACTAGAAAGGAGAAATATAACTATATAACTATATTATGAGTATATGAACAGTGATATTATGAGTATATGAACAGTGATATGAGTATATGAACAGTGTTATTATGAGTATATGAACAGTGATATGAGTATATGAACAGTGATATTATGAGTATATGAACAGTGATATGAGTATATGAACAGTGTTATTATGATTATATGAACAGTGATATGAGTATATGAACAGTGATATTATGAGTATATGAACAGTGATATGAGTATATGAACAGTGATATTATGAGTATATGAACAGTGATATGAGTATATGAACAGTGATATTATGAGTATATGAACAGTGATATGAGTATATGAACAGTGTTATTATGAGTATATGAACAGTGGTATTATGAGTATATGAACAGTGTTATTATGAGTATATGAACAGTGGTATTATGAGTATATGAACAGTGATATGAGTATATGAACAGTGTTATTATGAGTATATGAACAGTGATATGAGTATATGAACAGTGATATTATGAGTATATGAACAGTGATATGAGTATATGAACAGTGATATGAGTATATGAATAGTGTTATGAGTATATGAACAGTGATATGAGTATATGAACAGTGTTATTATGAGTATATGAACAGTGATATGAGTATATGAACAGTGTTATTATGAGTATATGAACAGTGATATGATTATATGAACAGTGTTATTATGAGTATATGAACAGTGATATGAGTATATGAACAGTGTTATTATGAGTATATGAACAGTGATATGAGTATATGAACAGTGATATGAGTATATGAACAGTGATATGAGTATATGAACAGTGTTATTATGAGTATATGAACAGTGATATTATGAGTATATGAACAGTGATATGAGTATATGAACAGTGATATGAGTATATGAACAGTGTTATTATGAGTATATGAACAGTGATATTATGAGTATATGAACAGTGTTATTATGAGTATATGAACAGTGATATGAGTATATGAACAGTGTTATTATGAGTATATGAACAGTGATATTATGAGTATATGAACAGTGATATGAGTATATGAACAGTGTTATGAGTATATGAACAGTGATATTATGAGTATATGAACAGTGTTATGAGTATATGAACAGTGTTATTATGAGTATATGAACAGTGTTATGAGTATATGAACAGTGTTATTATGAGTATATGAACAGTGGTATTATGAGTATATGAACAGTGTTATTATGAGTATATGAACAGTGATATGAGTATATGAACAGTGTTATTATGAGTATATGAACAGTGGTATTATGAGTATATGAACAGTGATATGAGTATATGAACAGTGTTATTATGAGTATATGAACAGTGATATTATGAGTATATGAACAGTGATATGAGTATATGAACAGTGTTATTATGAGTATATGAACAGTGTTATGAGTATATGAACAGTGTTATTATGAGTATATGAACAGTGGTATTATGAGTATATGAACAGCGATATGAGTATATGAACAGTGTTATTATGAGTATATGAACAGTGATATTATGAGTATATGAACAGTGTTATTATGAGTATATGAACAGTGATATGAGTATATGAACAGTGTTATTATGAGTATATGAACAGTGTTATGAGTATATGAACAGTGTTATTATGAGTATATGAACAGTGGTATTATGAGTATATGAACAGTGATATGAGTATATGAACAGTGTTATTATGAGTATATGAACAGTGATATTATGAGTATATGAACAGTGTATTATAATATGAACAGTGATATTATGAGTATATGAACAGTGATATGAGTATATGAACAGTGATATTATGAGTATATGAACAGTGATATGAGTATATGAACAGTGTTATTATGAGTATATGAACAGTGATATGAGTATATGAACAGTGATATTATGAGTATATGAACAGTGATATGAGTATATGAACAGTGTTATTATGAGTATATGAACAGTGATATGAGTATATGAACAGTGATATTATGAGTATATGAACAGTGATATGAGTATATGAACAGTGATATTATGAGTATATGAACAGTGATATGAGTATATGAACAGTGATATTATGAGTATATGAACAGTGATATGAGTATATGAACAGTGTTATTATGAGTATATGAACAGTGGTATTATGAGTATATGAACAGTGTTATTATGAGTATATGAACAGTGGTATTATGAGTATATGAACAGTGATATGAGTATATGAACAGTGTTATTATGAGTATATGAACAGTGATATGAGTATATGAACAGTGATATGAGTATATGAACAGTGTTATGAGTATATGAACAGTGATATGAGTATATGAACAGTGATATTATGAGTATATGAACAGTGATATGAGTATATGAACAGTGATATGAGTATATGAACAGTGTTATTATGAGTATATGAACAGTGATATTATGAGTATATGAACAGTGTTATTATGAGTATATGAACAGTGATATGAGTATATGAACAGTGTTATTATGAGTATATGAACAGTGATATTATGAGTATATGAACAGTGATATGAGTATATGAACAGTGTTATTATGAGTATATGAACAGTGATATTATGAGTATATGAACAGTGTTATTATGAGTATATGAACAGTGATATGAGTATATGAACAGTGTTATGAGTATATGAACAGTGATATTATGAGTATATGAACAGTGATATTATGAGTATATGAACAGTGTTATTATGAGTATATGAACAGTGATATTATGAGTATATGAACAGTGTTATTATGAGTATATGAACAGTGATATGAGTATATGAACAGTGTTATTATGAGTATATGAACAGTGATATTATGAGTATATGAACAGTGATATGAGTATATGAACAGTGTTATTATGAGTATATGAACAGTGATATTATGAGTATATGAACAGTGATATGAGTATATGAACAGTGATATTATGAGTATATGAACAGTGATATGAGTATATGAACAGTGTTATTATGAGTATATGAACAGTGATATTATGAGTATATGAACAGTGATATGAGTATATGAACAGTGATATTATGAGTATATGAACAGTGATATGAGTATATGAACAGTGTTATTATGAGTATATGAACAGTGGTATTATGAGTATATGAACAGTGATATGAGTATATGAACAGTGATATTATGAGTATATGAACAGTGATATGAGTATATGAACAGTGTTATTATGAGTATATGAACAGTGTTATTATGAGTATATGAACAGTGATATGAGTATATGAACAGTGATATTATGAGTATATGAACAGTGATATGAGTATATGAACAGTGTTATTATGAGTATATGAACAGTGATATGAGTATATGAACAGTGTTATTATGAGTATATGAACAGTGATATTATGAGTATATGAACAGTGATATGAGTATATGAACAGTGTTATTATGAGTATATGAACAGTGATATTATGAGTATATGAACAGTGATATTATGAGTATATGAACAGTGATATGAGTATATGAACAGTGTTATTATGAGTATATGAACAGTGATATGAGTATATGAACAGTGATATTATGAGTATATGAACAGTGATATGAGTATATGAACAATGTTATTATGAGTATATGAACAGTGTTATCATGAGTATATGAACAGTGGTATTATGAGTATATGAACAGTGATATGAGTATATGAACAGTGATATGAGTATATGAACAGTGTTATTATGAGTATATGAACAGTGATATGAGTATATGAACAGTGTTATTATGAGTATATGAACAGTGATATGAGTATATGAACAGTGATATTATGAGTATATGAACAGTGATATGAGTATATGAACAGTGTTATTATGAGTATATGAACAGTGATATGAGTATATGAACAGTGATATTATGAGTATATGAACAGTGATATGAGTATATGAACAGTGTTATTATGAGTATATGAACAGTGTTATTATGAGTATATGAACAGTGGTATTATGAGTATATGAACAGTTATATGAGTATATGAACAGTGATATGAGTATATGAACAGTGTTATTATGAGTATATGAACAGTGTTATTATGAGTATATGAACAGTGATATGAGTATATGAACAGTGATACGAGTATATGAACAGTGATATGAGTATATGAACAGTGATATTATGAGTATATGAACAGTGTTATTATGAGTATATGAACAGTGATATGAGTATATGAACAGTGATATTATGAGTATATGAACAGTGTTATTATGAGTATATGAACAGTGATATGAGTATATGAACAGTGATATGAGTATATGAACAGTGATATTATGAGTATATGAACAGTGATATGAGTATATGAACAGTGATATGAGTATATGAACAGTGTTATTATGAGTATATGAACAGTGGTATTATGAGTATATGAACAGTGATATGAGTATATGAACAGTGTTATTATGAGTATATGAACAGTGTTATTATGAGTATATGAACAGTGATATGAGTATATGAACAGTGATATTATGAGTATATGAACAGTGATATGAGTATATGAACAGTGTTATTATGAGTATATGAACAGTGTTATTATGAGTATATGAACAGTGATATGAGTATATGAACAGTGTTATTATGAGTATATGAACAGTGTTATTATGAGTATATGAACAGTGTTATTATGAGTATATGAACAGCGATATGAGTATATGAACAGTGTTATTATGAGTATATGAACAGTGATATGAGTATATGAACAGTGATATTATGAGTATATGAACAGTGGTATTATGAGTATATGAACGTTCCCCTGCAAGCTGCATCATCTGTTTGTTTCCTCGCTCTGATGATTGATGGCAGCTCGTTAGTCACCACGTGTGTAATTGAATCAGACGTGTCACCCTGCTCGTGTTAATTTACTGTCTTCCATAATTAATCTAATTGACTCGTATGTAATAATTCATGTTGACTTCATTTGCATGTGATCCAGCAGAATAAATCAGTGTGACGTGATGACGTGACGTTTGGGCTGTTGCTGTGACTTCATGTACAGGTATGTGACACAAACAGGGCTACCCGACGGTCCTGAGCTTTAATCAGGATTAATCATCATTAATGAACCCTGTGATTGTGCAGAGATGTGATCAGCTGATTCTGGTTCTGACTTTCCAGGTCGGCGATGACGTGACGGAGCGTTCGTCTGTCTGCAGCTGATAACAGTCGGACCGCTCTGTGGATGATGAAGTCTTTTCATATCAGATTGAACTCGAGTCATTCCGTCCAAACACATGACGGACAGCTGAACTTCAAACCGGGCCGGTTCTGGTTCTGATGAGAGGACGGCGCCGGGCTGAAGCTGCAGCAATAAAGTTAAAGTTGGACTGAATCAAACTGTTATTATATAGACTGGACCAGAACCATGAAGAGAAATCAAAGTGATGACCTATGACCTCTATCATGTGACACATCATGTGACGTCGTGACACGGTAGCATCCAAACTCACTCAAACACACACACACATACACACACACACACACACACACACACATGCACACACACACTCTTGGTGTCACTTAATTCATCTCTGGACCTCCATGTGTCCGTCAGTACCGATGGAGCTGCAGTAACTCCACTCTTCATTGCATCAGCAGTTCCTCCGGGGAGCGTGGAGGCAGTGAGTGGGTCGAGCAGCGCCAGAAACACACACACACACACGAGTCAGCTCGTGGTGTCGGGGTGGACGGGGAAGGCTCTGCAGTGAGCTGGCTCCGGGTGTTTGAGGAGGCGGTCAGAGGAAGGAGGCCCGGCCGAGCGAGCGGGTGGGTTGAGCAACAGCAGGCCGACCACCACCCTTCACCCAGTTGGTCTGCTCTCTGATTGGATGTGGGGGGAAGGTGGCGGAGCAGCCAGCGACCCCCTCTGAGTGATGACCCACGGAGACTCACATTAACACGCGCTGCAGTGTGCGATATCACACAGGAAGTTTAACACACACGGTTGTCATTTTTATGTTGAGGCGGCGGGGGGTGCTGAATGTAACTAATAAAATAACTTGTAATCTAACTTAGTTACTTTTAAAATCAAGTAATCAGTAAAGTAACTAAGTTACTTTTTAAAGGAGTAATCAGTAATTAGATTACTTTTTCAAGATAACTGTGGCAACACTGTTTTGCACCACCGGGAAGAAGAAGAAGAAGAAGAAGAAGAAGAGGAAGAGGTTTTCAGGCCCAGCAGTCAGCAGCTTCTATGGACATAATGGCAGAGGAGAAGAGAGTGAAGAGGACGTTGACGGAGGAAGCTAAGAAGAGAAAAGGAGAGAGTGAGCGAGCAAGAAGCCGCCGGACAAGAGTAAATCTGGGACTGACTTTTAGTGGTTGGTGAGAGCTTGGTGAAATAAAAGGCTGAAAGACAGAGTGAGTCCATTTGTTCTGAAGTTCTGCAGGAACCTGAAATGTGGATATTGGTTCAGAATGTTGAATTCTTCGACCCCGCCCGTCCCTCGTCTGCTGCAAACAGGTTAAAACAAACACACCTTCCTCTGCCAACAGACGGGCTGGGGTCAGGCTGAGGTGTGAAAATCAAACAACAAAAACAGCAGAGGGAGGCAAGCTGCTGCTTGTATCAGCTCCTCACCAGGCTGTGGCATCTTCCCATGATGCAACAGGAGAACACAAATAAATCAAATGAATACCTGGCTGACATACACACCCCCTCGCTTCACTCCCTCATCTGAAAACACCTGAACGTCCTCCTCAGGTGAGCTGAGACATCTTCATGAGACGTCTTCTGTTCATGTTCTGCAGGACCACGGCCATCAACATACTCTGCTCTGATTGGCTGTCAGGTGTTAGGACCAAACACAACCTCTGAAACCAGTGCCTGGTTCTGCTGCTGAGCCCGGTCCGGCTGCTGAGCTTGGCTCTGCTGCAGTCTCCATCACCAGTTCAAGTTGTAAAGTTGTGCTTTTGTCAGTGATCGTTGAGGCCCGGTTGGTCGTTCATCAGCAGCCTCTTCATTAGCTTCATTGTTTACAGTAATGACTCTAATGAAGGTGATTTATGATCACTAAATGTTGTTAATGACAGCAGAGCGCACCTGCAGGGTGACGCAGACTCACCTGTGAGCCTGTTCAGGTCTGTGCTGGTCTGTGTTATCAATAATGGCTCTGTTGATGGAGAGATTTACAGCGTGAAGCTGCTGTCTGTCACTGCTGTTGTTTTAATCCTGCAGCACAGAATACCTGGCCTGAGACCAGCTGCAGGTTCACACTCATCATGACTGAGCACACACTGATCTGATTACAGCACAGAGGTGTGAACCAACGCTGCACGCTGAAGAATGGATCTGTACGGTTCAACAGCAACACGTTCTGCTGCATTCAAAAGCACCTGTCAATCAAACACAGGCGGGAAATTCCAGCTCACACACACACACACACACACACACACACACACACACACACACACACACCCTGGTTGTGGAAACATCCTGGTTTGAGTTAAAAATACGACCTACGATTCGGGAATCTTCGTCATCGTCATGGTTACGTTAATAACCAGTTGGTTAAGAATAGTGAACAATGGTCGTCATGGTTACAGGAAACCACGACGTACGGTAAGGAAGTGAACCAAAGACTGCAGTTCATCAAACGTCCCCATGTTAATGTCACGGAGGCTACGTCCAGGTTTTAGACAGTCTGCGGGGACGTCACGGAGGCTACGTCCGGGTTTTAGACAGTCTGCGGGGACGTCACGGAGACTACGTCCGGGTTTTAGACAGTCTGTGGGGACGTCACGGAGACTACGTCCGGGTTTTAGACAGTCTGCGGGGACGTCACGGAGACTACGTCCGGGTTTTAGACAGTCTGCGGGGACGTCACGGAGACTACGTCCAGGTTTTAGTTTGGTTTGTGTTTGATTGTCTGAAGGTTTGCAGGATGTGAGTCATGTTGAGGTCTAAAAATAACTTGTAGTTCTTCGTGTGGTTTTGGTGAATGAGATCAGACTCTGGTGTTCTGGACTGACTGTCCCCCTTGCTGGGCCTCTGTGGGCGGAGGTGCTGGTCATGGTGGGGGGGGGGGGTCCGTCCACAGTTTGCAGGCCGTCCATCACTCGTCTTGTCCTCCCCTCACGGCGCTCAGCAGAGCTTGCATAACGTTCCCCCTCCAGCCTGAGGACGTCAGTTTATCGGATCGCTCTCTCCAGAAACCGATACGATGGTTGTGAAACGTCTGGCAAGTTGATGTGTCACGATCTGACTGAAACTGCTGCCTCAGCACGAAGGATGCTGGAGGTTAATGAAGCTTTTAGGAGGCAAGAAGAAGAAGAAGAAGAAGAAGAAGAAGTCTCTGCTGAGGGACTGTTGGTCACTGTCAGTCCTGGTTCTTGGTTCTGTGACCTCTGACCCGGTCATCGTGGGCCGTTTCCTCAGGTAACGTGTCTGATATTTAAATATAAAGTGAGTAAAGAACCCCAACAAATCTGTTTTTAAGGTTCTGTTCCACCATGAGTTCTTCTTCTGAGTCTGTCCAAAAAATATTCCCTCATGTTTGACCTCCTACAGATCAGCTATAATCTTCTCAAGGACCACTGGAACCATCCAGAACATCTTGGGGTGTTTAAAAGAGATCTTTTAAACACCCCAAGAACCTCCTCAATGACCACAAGAACCTCCTCATTGACTCTAGCCTCCCGAAGACCATTAGAAACTCCTGAAGGATCTCCAGAATCTTATCAATGACCTCAGAACACCATAATACTAGAACCTCTACAAATCCCTCAGTGACCACGAGAATGTGGACCTCATCAGAGAACTTAGAACTACTTAAAGGAATAACCCAAAGGACCTCCAGAAACTTCAATAAAGTGACTTCTTCAAGGAACTTTCTTAAAGATCTCTAGAACTTCCCTAAATGATCATAGGAACCTGATGAAGGAACAATAGTAGCACCTTAAAGACCAACAGAACCTCCACATATAACACTTAAACCTTCTAAAACACTCACAGAACATCCTGATCACAATGTCCTCCTAAAGGAACTTGATAATGTTCTCAAAGACCTTCAGGTCCTAAAGAAAAACTCCAACCATCTGTGGATCCTTGAACTCCTCAAATGACCTCTAGAACAACATCTTAATGTAACACTGTAGAACCTTCTCAGTGATTACAAAGTCCTTCAAGAACAAAAACATCTTCAACTCCCCCAAGAACCTCCAAAAGGAACGATTAAACACCAGAACCATCTGCAATGTTCTAAAGGACCTCTAGAACCCCATCAATAACACCACCTCTGGTGAGCATGATCAGAACCACCTCATGGACCCTCAGACCCTCCATAAAGACCACAGAACCCCACAGTCAGTCAGTCAGTCAGTCAGTCAGACAGACAGACAGTCAGTCAGACAGACAGTCAGTCAGTCAGTCAGACAGACAGTCAGTCAGTCAGTCAGTCAGACAAACAGTCAGTCAGACAGACAGTCAGTCAGTCAGTCAGTCAGACAGACAGTCAGTCAGTCAGTCAGTCAGTCAGACAGACAGTCAGTCAGTCAGTCAGACAGACAGTCAGTCAGACAGACAGACAGACAGTCAGACAGTCAGTCAGACAGACAGTCAGTCAGTCAGTCAGACAGACAGTCAGTCAGTCAGTAAGTCAGTCAGTCAGACAGTCAGTCACATGATCCTGTAGTCTGTGATGGATGGATGTCGCCCCCTGCAGGTCACAGATGGAAGTCTTTCATCATATTTTATATTTTTATTTTTATTTTTATTATTTTATCATTTTTATTTATAATTGACTTTTTTGCATCACTCTGAGGTTACCATGGTGATGAGGACAACAGCAACAACAACAACTACTACTACTACTACTACAGCAACAACATGATGCTGCAGTGACAGAAGAAACTACAGGAAGCTGTTCTTCTTCCTGCAGGTGATCCACCTTCATCACCTGACGACAAACATCCTCTTCTTCTCTGCTTTTATTTTGAAACTTCTCTACGTGGTGTGTCTAAGGACACTGAAAGAACCAACGAGATGATGTCAGCAAATCAAACAACCAATCTGTGTGTTACCTGTGCGTTACCTGTGTATTAACTGTGAGTTACCTGTGTGTTACCTATGAGTTACCTGTGTGTTACCTGTGTATTAACTGTGAGTTACCTGTGAGTTACCTGTGTGTTACCTATGAGTTACCTGTGAGTTACCTGTGTATTAACTGTGAGTTACCTGTGTGTTACCTGTGTATTAACTGTGAGTTACCTGTGTGTTACCTGTGTATTAACTGTGAGTTACCTGTGTATTAACTGTGAGTTACCTGTGTATTAACTGTGAGTTACCTGTGTGTTACCTGTGTATTAACTGTGAGTTACCTGTGAGTTACCTGTGAGTTACCTGTGTATTAACTGTGAGTTACCTGTGTGTTACCTGTGAGTTACCTGTGAGTTACCTGTGTGTTACCTGTGAGTTACCTGTGAGTTACCTGTGTATTAACTGTGAGTTACCTGTGTGTTACCTGTGAGTTACCTGTGAGTTACCTGTGTGTTACCTGTGAGTTACCTGTGTATTAACTGTGAGTTACCTGTGTGTTACCTGTGAGTTACCTGTGTGTTACCTGTGTATTAACTGTGAGTTACCTGTGTGTTACCTGTGAGTTACCTGTGAGTTACCTGTGTGTTACCTATGAGTTACCTATGAGTTACCTGTGAGTTACCTATGAGTTACCTGTGAGTTACCTGTGTATTAACTGTGCGTTACCTGTGTGTTACCTATGAGTTATGTGTGAGTTACCTGTGTATTAACTGTGAGTTACCTGTGTGTTACCTATGAGTTACCTGTGAGTTACCTGTGTGTTACCTGTGAGTTACCTGTGTATTAAATGTGAGTTACCTGTGTGTTACCTGTGAGTTACCTGTGTGTTACCTGTGTATTAACTGTGAGTTACCTGTGTGTTACCTGTGTATTAACTGTGCGTTACCTGTGTGTTACCTGTGTGTTAACTGTGAGTTACCTGTGTGTTACCTATGAGTTACCTGTGTGTTACCTATGAGTTACCTGTGTGTTACCTGTGTGTTAACTGTGAGTTACCTGTGTGTTACCTATGAGTTACCTGTGTATTAACTGTGAGTTACCTGTGTGTTACCTATGAGTTACCTGTGTATTAACTGTGAGTTACCTGTGTGTTACCTATGAGTTACCTGTGTGTTACCTGTGTGTTAACTGTGAGTTACCTGTGTGTTACCTATGTATTAACTGTGAGTTACCTGTGTATTAACTGTGAGTTACCTATGAGTTACCTGTGTATTAACTGTGAGTTACCTGTGTGTTACCTATGAGTTACCTGTGTGTTACCTGTGTGTTAACTGTGAGTTACCTGTGTGTTACCTATGAGTTACCTGTGAGTTACCTGTGTATTAACTGTGAGTTACCTATAAGTTACCTGTGTGTTACCTATGAGTTACCTATGAGTTACCTGTGTGTTACCTGTGTATTAACTGTGAGTTACCTGTGTGTTACCTATGAGTTACCTGTGTGTTACCTGTGTGTTACCTGTGAGTTACCTGTGAGTTACCTGTGTATTAACTGTGAGTTACCTGTGTGTTACCTATGAGTTACCTGTGAGTTACCTGTGTGTTACCTATGAGTTACCTATGAGTTACCTGTGAGTTACCTGTGTGTTACCTGTGAGTTACCTATGAGTTAACTGTGAGTTACCTGAGTGTTACCTATGAGTTACCTATGAGTTACCTGTGAGTTACCTGTGTGTTACCTGTGAATTACCTATGAGTTACCTGTGTGTTACCTGTGTATTAACTGTGAGTTAACTGTGAGTTACTTGAGTGTTACCTGTGTGTTACCTGTGTGTTACCTGTGTGTTACCTATGAATTACCTGTGGGTTACCTATGAGTTACGTGTGGGTTACCTGTGGGTTACCTGTGTGTTACCTGTGTGTTACCTATGAATTACCTGTGGGTTACCTGTGTGTTACCTATGAATTACCTGTGGGTTACCTATGAGTTACCTGTGGGTTACCTGTGTGTTACCTGTGGGTTACCTGTGAGTTACCTGTATTTAGAGATCAGATATCAGGTGACCACAGAGTGGAGATAGGATGAATCATCAAAGAGTCGATGTGGAACAAAGGTCACCGTGACGACAGGAAACAGGAAACAGAACATTCAATAGGTATGAACACCCAGAGGCATGATGGGATACTGAGTCTCTGCGGAGATCACATATTTTGTGCTTCCTGCTTTCCTTTCCTACCTCATTCTTTCCTTTCCTACCTCCTTATTTCCGTCTCTTCTCACTTTCAGAAAAGTTTCTGTGACTTTTAGAAAAACATCAAAACTGTCTCCTTCACTTCCTTCCTTTCCTTGCTTCCTTTCTTTTTTTGCATTCCTTCCTTCCCAACAGGAGGCGAGGAAAGGAAACGAGGAGAAGGAGGAAACAGATGTGACGTGTCAGGTGGAACCTGATCAGTCCTCAGGAGGATTCAGGATGTCTCTTTGTCTCCTTGTCTCCTCTGGGACAGCGTGCTCACAGTTCACTTGTTTGATCTGGGTCTCCTCTGTGTTCTGGTTCTGCTGTGTGTGTGTGTGTGTGTGTGTTCAGTGTGTTGCATCATCACTCCTCTCATGATGTAATCAGGTTGTAAACATTCAGACTCAGTCTGTAGAGAAACACCTCCACCTGCTGGGCGATGACTGAACTGCTTCTCCATGAATGTGACGCTGTCTAACACTTTCTGCTGCTATGATTGGCTGAAATCAGTGATTGGCACGGTGGGCTGCAGCCAATCACAGCTGACTCTGAGCGAAAGGCGGGGTCCTCCATGGACAAGTCTCCAGTTCATCACACCTGCTCAAGTCATGTGACTGTGGGAGGGACCTGGAGAGAACCAGCTGAGGTTCAAACCTGTGAGGAGACAGTGAACCACTGCTCCACCGTGCCGAGCTGACTGAGGACACAAACTGAGGACAAAGAGACCGCCGTCTCATGAGACGCTGGCTATGATCGAAGACTGAAGTGTCAGCCATGATGAGGAGACTCACTGCTTCCTTCTTGTGTCCTTCAGAGGACACACTGAAGCATCCTTTACTAAAGGAAACGAGGGAATGACGTCCCACAATCCTTTGCAGCAGACCTACAGTGGATCTGTTAAAATGTCTTGTTTGTTTTTGTGATGTAACAAAATGAGACAGATAAATCATGTCAGAACTTTTTCCACCTTTAATGTGAACAATTAAAAAAAATAAACTGAATCTTTTAGGTGGAAAAATAAAAACTTACAATAAGCTGGTTGCATAAGTGTGCACGCCCTCTTATAACTGGGGATGTGGCTGTGTTCAGAATTAACCAATCACATTCAAACTCATGTTAAATAGTAGTCAGTACACACCTGCCATAATTTAAAGTGACTCTGATTAATCCCAAATAAAGTTCAGCTGTTCTAGTAGGATCCATGGTCCACAGAGAGCTTCCAAAGCATCAGAGGGAGCTCGTTGTTAAAAGGTATCAGTCAGGAGAAGGGTGCATTAGATATACCATGGAACACAGTGAAGACAGTGAAGACAGTGAGGACAGTGACATTACCAAGAACTGGGCGTCCCTCCAAAATTGATGAAAAGACGAGAAGGAAACTGGTCAGGGAGGCTTAAAGAGGCCGACAGCAACATTAAAGGAGCTGCAGGAATTTCTGCTGTAGTGCTGTCATAAAATCAAAAGGTGCTTCATCAAAGTATGAGTTTAAGAGTGTGCACACTCAGGTCTGTGACGTCCTCTCAGGTCTGTGACGTCCTCTCAGGTCTGTGACGTCCTCACAGGTTTCTGTTGTCCTCTCAGGTCTGTGACGTCCTCACAGGTCTCTGTTGTCCTCACAGGTCTGTGACGTCCTCTCAGGTCTGTGACGTCCTCACAGGTTTCTGTTGTCCTCTCAGGTCTGTGACGTCCTCTCAGGTCTGTGACGTCCTCTCAGGTCTGTGACGTCCTCACAGGTCTCTGTTGTCCTCACAGGTCTGTGACGTCCTCACAGGTCTCTGACGTCCTCACAGGTTTCTGTTGTCCTCTCAGGTCTCTGACGTCCTCACAGGTCTCTGTTGTCCTCACAGGTCTGTGACGTCCTCTCAGGTCTGTGACGTCCTCACAGGTTTCTGTTGTCCTCTCAGGTCTGTGACGTCCTCTCAGGTCTGTGACGTCCTCTCAGGTCTGTGACGTCCTCACAGGTCTCTGTTGTCCTCACAGGTCTGTGACGTCCTCTCAGGTCTGTGACGTCCTCACAGGTTTCTGTTGTCCTCTCAGGTCTCTGACGTCCTCTCAGGTCTCTGTTGTCCTCACAGGTCTGTGACGTCCTCTCAGGTCTCTGTTGTCCTCACAGGTCTGTGACGTCCTCTCAGGTCTGTGACGTCCTCTCAGGTCTCTGTTGTCCTCACAGGTCTGTGACGTCCTCACAGGTTTCTGTTGTCCTCACAGGTCTGTGACGTCCTCTCAGGTCTGTGACGTCCTCACAGGTTTCTGTTGTCCTCACAGGTCTGTGACGTCCTCTCAGGTCTGTGACGTCCTCACAGGTTTCTGTTGTCCTCTCAGGTCTCTGACGTCCTCTCAGGTTTCTGTTGTCCTCTCAGGTCTCTGACGTCCTCTCAGGTTTCTGTTGTCCTCTCAGGTCTCTGACGTCCTCTCAGGTCTCTGACATCCTCTCAGGTCTCTGACGTCCTCTCAGGTCTCTGTTGTCCTCACAGGTCTGTGACGTCCTCACAGGTCTCTGTTGTCCTCACAGGTCTGTGACGTCCTCTCAGGTCTGTGACGTCCTCACAGGTTTCTGTTGTCCTCTCAGGTCTCTGACGTCCTCTCAGGTTTCTGTTGTCCTCTCAGGTCTCTGACGTCCTCTCAGGTCTCTGACGTCCTCTCAGGTCTCTGACGTCCTCTCAGGTCTCTGACGTCCTCTCAGGTCTCTGTTGTCCTCACAGGTCTGTGACGTCCTCACAGGTCTCTGTTGTCCTCACAGGTCTGTGACGTCCTCTCAGGTCTGTGACGTCCTCACAGGTTTCTGTTGTCCTCTCAGGTCTGTGACGTCCTCTCAGGTCTGTGACGTCCTCACAGGTTTCTGTTGTCCTCTCAGGTCTGTGACGTCCTCTCAGGTCTCTGACGTCCTCTCAGGTCTCTGTTGTCCTCACAGGTCTCTGACGTCCTCTCAGGTCTCTGTTGTCCTCACAGGTCTGTGACGTCCTCTCAGGTCTCTGTTGTCCTCACAGGTCTGTGACGTCCTCTCAGGTCTGTGACGTCCTCTCAGGTCTCTGTTGTCCTCACAGGTCTGTGACGTCCTCTCAGGTCTGTGACGTCCTCTCAGGTCTGTGACGTCCTCACAGGTCTCTGTTGTCCTCACAGGTCTGTGACGTCCTCACAGGTCTCTGACGTCCTCACAGGTTTCTGTTGTCCTCTCAGGTCTCTGACGTCCTCACAGGTCTCTGTTGTCCTCACAGGTCTGTGACGTCCTCTCAGGTCTGTGACGTCCTCACAGGTTTCTGTTGTCCTCTCAGGTCTGTGACGTCCTCTCAGGTCTGTGACGTCCTCTCAGGTCTGTGACATCCTCACAGGTCTCTGTTGTCCTCACAGGTCTGTGACGTCCTCTCAGGTCTGTGACGTCCTCACAGGTTTCTGTTGTCCTCTCAGGTCTCTGACGTCCTCTCAGGTCTCTGTTGTCCTCACAGGTCTGTGACGTCCTCTCAGGTCTCTGTTGTCCTCACAGGTCTGTGACGTCCTCTCAGGTCTGTGACGTCCTCTCAGGTCTCTGTTGTCCTCACAGGTCTGTGACGTCCTCTCAGGTCTGTGACGTCCTCTCAGGTCTGTGACGTCCTCACAGGTTTCTGTTGTCCTCTCAGGTCTGTGACGTCCTCTCAGGTCTCTGACGTCCTCTCAGGTCTGTGACGTCCTCACAGGTCTCTGTTGTCCTCACAGGTCTGTGACGTCCTCACAGGTCTCTGTTGTCCTCACAGGTCTGTGACGTCCTCTCAGGTCTGTGACGTCCTCACAGGTCTCTGTTGTCCTCACAGGTCTGTGACGTCCTCTCAGGTCTGTGACGTCCTCTCAGGTCTCTGACGTCCTCTCAGGTCTGTGACGTCCTCTCAGGTCTCTGACGTCCTCTCAGGTCTGTGACGTCCTCACAGGTCTCTGTTGTCCTCACAGGTCTGTGACGTCCTCTCAGGTCTGTGACGTCCTCACAGGTCTCTGTTGTCCTCTCAGGTCTCTGACGTCCTCTCAGGTCTCTGTTGTCCTCACAGGTCTGTGACGTCCTCACAGGTTTCTGTTGTCCTCACAGGTCTGTGACGTCCTCTCAGGTCTGTGACGTCCTCACAGGTTTCTGTTGTCCTCACAGGTCTGTGACGTCCTCTCAGGTCTGTGACGTCCTCACAGGTTTCTGTTGTCCTCTCAGGTCTCTGACGTCCTCTCAGGTTTCTGTTGTCCTCTCAGGTCTCTGACGTCCTCTCAGGTTTCTGTTGTCCTCTCAGGTCTCTGACGTCCTCTCAGGTCTCTGACATCCTCTCAGGTCTCTGACGTCCTCTCAGGTCTCTGACGTCCTCACAGGTCTGTGACGTCCTCACAGGTCTCTGTTGTCCTCACAGGTCTGTGACGTCCTCTCAGGTCTGTGACGTCCTCACAGGTTTCTGTTGTCCTCTCAGGTCTCTGACGTCCTCTCAGGTTTCTGTTGTCCTCTCAGGTCTCTGACGTCCTCTCAGGTCTCTGACGTCCTCTCAGGTCTCTGACGTCCTCTCAGGTCTCTGTTGTCCTCACAGGTCTGTGACGTCCTCACAGGTCTCTGTTGTCCTCACAGGTCTGTGACGTCCTCTCAGGTCTGTGACGTCCTCACAGGTTTCTGTTGTCCTCTCAGGTCTGTGACGTCCTCTCAGGTCTGTGACGTCCTCACAGGTTTCTGTTGTCCTCTCAGGTCTGTGACGTCCTCTCAGGTCTCTGACGTCCTCTCAGGTCTCTGTTGTCCTCACAGGTCTCTGACGTCCTCTCAGGTCTCTGTTGTCCTCACAGGTCTGTGACGTCCTCTCAGGTCTCTGTTGTCCTCACAGGTCTGTGACGTCCTCTCAGGTCTGTGACGTCCTCTCAGGTCTGTGACGTCCTCACAGGTTTCTGTTGTCCTCTCAGGTCTCTGACGTCCTCTCAGGTCTCTGTTGTCCTCACAGGTCTGTGACGTCCTCTCAGGTCTCTGTTGTCCTCACAGGTCTGTGACGTCCTCTCAGGTCTGTGACGTCCTCTCAGGTCTCTGTTGTCCTCACAGGTCTGTGACGTCCTCACAGGTTTCTGTTGTCCTCACAGGTCTGTGACGTCCTCTCAGGTCTGTGACGTCCTCTCAGGTCTGTGACGTCCTCACAGGTTTCTGTTGTCCTCTCAGGTCTCTGACGTCCTCTCAGGTTTCTGTTGTCCTCTCAGGTCTCTGACGTCCTCTCAGGTTTCTGTTGTCCTCTCAGGTCTCTGACGTCCTCTCAGGTCTCTGACGTCCTCTCAGGTCTCTGACGTCCTCTCAGGTCTCTGACGTCCTCTCAGGTCTCTGTTGTCCTCACAGGTCTCTGACGTCCTCTCAGGTCTGTGACGTCCTCACAGGTCTCTGTTGTCCTCACAGGTCTGTGACGTCCTCTCAGGTCTGTGACGTCCTCTCAGGTCTGTGACGTCCTCACAGGTTTCTGTTGTCCTCTCAGGTCTCTGACGTCCTCTCAGGTCTCTGTTGTCCTCTCAGGTCTCTGACGTCCTCTCAGGTCTCTGACGTCCTCTCAGGTCTCTGACGTCCTCTCAGGTCTCTGTTGTCCTCACAGGTCTGTGACGTCCTCACAGGTCTCTGTTGTCCTCACAGGTCTGTGACGTCCTCTCAGGTCTGTGACGTCCTCACAGGTTTCTGTTGTCCTCTCAGGTCTGTGACGTCCTCTCAGGTCTGTGACGTCCTCACAGGTTTCTGTTGTCCTCTCAGGTCTCTGACGTCCTCTCAGGTCTCTGACGTCCTCTCAGGTCTCTGTTGTCCTCACAGGTCTCTGACGTCCTCACAGGTTTCTGTTGTCCTCACAGGTCTGTGACGTCCTCTCAGGTCTCTGACGTCCTCTCAGGTCTCTGTTGTCCTCACAGGTCTGTGACGTCCTCTCAGGTCTCTGTTGTCCTCACAGGTCTGTGACGTCCTCTCAGGTCTGTGACGTCCTCACAGGTTTCTGTTGTCCTCTCAGGTCTCTGACGTCCTCTCAGGTCTCTGACGTCCTCTCAGGTCTCTGACGTCCTCTCAGGTCGCTGACGTCCTCTCAGGTCGCTGACGTCCTCTTGTCTGTGATGTGTCTCTTTGTCCAGCAGGGGGCGCTGTCCTCTCCAGGTGGCTCTGTTTGATTGACAGGTCTCTGACCTCACAGCAGCCTTACTCATTACGTCATTCTTCCGCTGACCAATGTGTTTCCATACAGACGTGAGTCAAGTCATTTTTCATCAAACCGGATGTTTGCTGATACTCCTTTCAAAATAAAAGTCACAGGACTTCTTTTTACTTTATTGATACAAACAAAAATAAGAAGAAAGAAGAAAAGTTGAAATAAAATATTTTAAATATTATAAACATCAGAAAAACACAAACAGATGTTTGTTTATGTTCCGTTTGTTTCTAAACTTTAATGTTTATTATTCTTTATTGTTTTTATTATTATTTAATTTAATGTGTATACAGTTATTTTATTCAACTTATTTTTATATATACACAATAATAATAGATATAAATATATAAAATATTCTGTTCAGTAGCCTCCATTTGAAACTCTTTGTTACATTTTGTTTGTATGAAAAGATAAAAAATAAAGTCTGTTTGTTTATATCATGAAAGAAATAAACTATGACATCATCATATATAACATTAATTATACATTTTATAATAACCTGCTCAGGTGAGGCTGCAGCTCTCTGCATCGCACTGACTGATCAGACTCTGTAGCTTCATCATGAAGTGTTCACGTGTCAGAATATATTCAGTCATTTGTTATATTCATAAATATATATAAAGTGTAGAGTGTCCAGACCTGAGGTCCGTTTCACAAAGCAGGTTCAACAAACTCTGAGTCTAACCTTGAACTCTGAGTTGATCTACTCTGAGATAGGAAACTCTGAGTTTTCGGTTCCAGAACAGCTGATTTGAGTTAGTTAGATCAACTCGGAGTAGTTTCACCTGGAGTTAAGCACGAGCACCACAAGTATAAAAAGACAGCATCAATGGAGCCCCGATTCGACGAGTCACCATGGCAACGGGGAAGAGGAGGGCTACGTTTTTCACCCAACTCGAACTGGAAATATTAATGCGCTCATACGGTGAGTTTGAGCACGTTTTTAGACTAAAGTGTAACACCGCTGCAGCAGCAAAAGAGAGGGAGACGGCGTGGGAGAACATTGCTGCTCGGGTCAATGCCTAAGTTTAAATGTAGTCCTTTGCAATCACAATAATATTACAGGGGGAAACTGCTTGAGTGGTAGCCTATTAATTTATTTCATTTAGATGCAATCCCGCGGGGGAGAAGCGCACTTGGCAGCAGCTTAAGATGAAACATAAAAACATTGTTCAAACAGGTAAGACCTCGGCATAATGTCATGGGGGTACCTCATTTTGATCATGTTTTACATTGTAAAGTAAATATTAAGTGGCTGTTTGACTGTACAGTTGTTTTATCCCCAACATAATGCTGTTTTCACACACATAAATGTCTTCTCATCTATATCATGTTCTTTTAAATAATTAAGCCTATTTAAACTAACACAGACTTCTTACTCAGCGAACAGAAAGAAAGCAGATGCCCGTAAAACGGGTGGTGGCCCAGCACCGCCACCTCTAACAGAGGCAGAGGAGCTGGAGCCAGAATCTAGGAAGGCCAGTGGCTGAGGGAATCCCTGGAGGGAGCTCATCCTCTGAGCTCACCCCCCAAGACACAAGTGCTTTCATAAAATGTAATATGCCTAGACCTATATATATTTTTTAAGCCTGTTCATAAAAATATTTATTTCCCTTTCATGACTTTTTTTTTACTTTTGTCCCAACAGATTCTGATGGTGCTATCTGCCTGGTGGAGCCCCCTCACGCCACAACAGACCTTGTAACTGTAAGTAGGCAATACTCCAAAGATTTTGTCAAATGGTAGTTTAAATATACTGAAACGTATCACTCATCTAGGATGAAGAGTACGAGGAAACTTTATCTGCTGCCTTTACAGAGAGGGATCCAGAAAGGCCTATAGAGGTAACATCTTGATATGTTACTGATAGTTCTCTTCCCATTTACATTTCTTAACATTCTGGTGGAATATAGAGTGACATTTAGCCTACACTGAAGTATTAACACATTCTCATTCTTTTTTAACAGTGCATGGCTGGGCAGCAGCAGGAGGGTCCCTCAACTTCCACTGCACAGATTGACACAGTGAGATGGATGTTCAGTAAACACCAGAGATTCATTCTGTGGAATTCATGTGCAACTGTATAATGTCCTCCTTGTATGTATTCCCAGTTAACAGTCAAAGAGATTTACAAAATTCGCCTGCTGAAAAAAATTAAAAACACGGACAAAGAAATGCAGTACTTGGACCGCCAGATTAGGAAGGCAGACCTTGAAATTGAAATACTGGAGCACAAGTTAGAGGTAGGTGCATAGTCAAAGGTGAATTATGTTAACTATTGGAACATTAACTAAACTAGCTCTTGTATTTGCAGGAAATAAAGAAGACCAAATGAAATGTGTATTATGTCTTTATTTGACTGCTGTGGTGGTGATGATGGTGACTCAATCACTGAAGTGATTATGGCATATGGTGTCTCTGACTGCTCTGCCGTCCTGCATAGCTGACAGGTGGATGGGGTCATCATCAGGGTCTTCAATTTGTAGGGCAGGGTGTTGCTCTCCTCTAATAGTGGCAATATTATGAAGAACAACACATGCCACAATAATATCACAGGCCCTCTCAGGGGTCACCCTGAGATGACGTAGGCACTGGAAACGGGCTTTCAGCAGGCCTATGGTCATCTCAACCTGGGCTCTCGTCCTGCAGTGAGCCCGGTTGAAGTTCTGTTGGGGGCCTGGTTCAGGGTCAGGGTAAGGGGTCAGCAGCCTAGGTTGGCATGGGTAACCCCTGTCACCTAGCAGATGGCCATCAAACTCTCCTGTAATGTAAAGTGGACACATTAGAGTATATTAAAAGGAGGGAGACAAGTGAATTATACAGTATTGTGCAAATCTTTAGGCTGCTTACCACGTTGCAGTCTGTTGCTCAGGTTAGACTCCCGATAAATCCTCGAGTCATGAACGGACCCAGGCCACTTGGCCTCCACATTGGAAATGATGTGTGCAGCATCACATACGATCTTGACAGTGCAGAGAATGACAGATGTTGAACTATGATGCAGTCTTTAACATTTTGAAACAGTAGTCAATCCACATGTACCTGCACATTTATGCTGTGAATGGACTTCCTATTCACATAATCTGCTTCATTATGTGATGGAGCCGTGATGGGGATGTGTGTGCCATCTATGCAGCCAATCACACTGGGAAATCCTGAAAGAAATTAAAATTAATAATCCCAGTCTGAGGTTGCAGCACAATGTCATTAATAGAATATTATTTAATATTCATTGAATGGATCTCTAAATCATTCACCTGCAATCCTGTGGAACTCCCCCTTGATGGCTCTGAAAGGTTTATGTCCAGGGAAAATAATAAAGATCGGTAGTAGCCGTTTCAGGGCGAGGCACACTTTTCTGACTGCTCTGCATACAGTTGCCTTGCTCAAGTGATCTGCATCTCCGACGTTGTATAAAAAACTCCCATTTGCAAAAAAACGCAGCGCAACACACAATATCTGCTGGGATGTGAGAGCATGACTTCGGTTGGTAATGTTGGAAATGTAAGGACGGATTAGGTTGTGTATGTAAATGATGGACTGTGACGTGAAACGGTACCGCTCAAAAAGATAATTGTCTGGAAATGCAAGAACATCTATGCGCGGTCTGATAATCATCTCCCGACGAATATTCAATTCTCTGCGCAGTAATGCTGCACCTTCATCCACGGGATCATTGTCGAAAGGACATGCCATGGTAGCCTAGTGAAAATAGTCGCCACCTAATGTAACTTATAATGTAGGCCTACTGACTGACTTTTGCAATGATTTTCTCAAAATACAGACGGCAGAACTATATTACGCCCAAACTTGCCCGCTGACTGAATGAATGAGGAAATCAAATACCGTGTGTGGCTGAAAGAGGGCGGAGACAGAGAGAAACTCGAGGTTTGTTGAGAAAAACCTGGTCCCGACCAGGTTAGGTTCATAGAGTATGTTACCATGGTAACTGACCGAGAGCTTAAGTTAACTCTCTCTGTGAAACAGGCTAGAGTTACCCCTCTTTCTCTGGTTTGAGTTACCTCCCTTTGTGAAACGGAAAACTCAGAGTTTCCCTCATTTCAGGGTTAACAGACTCAGAGTTTTCACTAAACCTGCTTTGATTCAGCCCTTTGACCCTCAGTGACATCATAAAGGTTTGTACTGATGACGTCACAACAGTCCAAGTCTTCATTAAAGTTCTGTGTCGTAACCAGGCTGGTCAAGGATGTTTTACCTCTAGTTAGCCCTTCTTTATTGGATATGATTAACCTGTCTTTATTATCAGGATATGTACCACAGTCCTTTAAAGTAGCTGTAATTAAACCTCTTCTTAAAAAGCCCACTCTAGATCCAGAGGTTTTAGCCAATTACAGACCGATATCAAACCTTCCCTTTCTCTCTAAGATACTTGAGAAAGCTGTAGCCAATCAGCTGTGTGACTTTCTCCATAAGAACAGTTTATATGAGGATTTTCAGTCAGGATTTAGAGTGCATCATAGCACAGAGACCGCACTAGTCAAAGTTACAAACGACCTCCTAATGGCATCAGACAAAGGACTCATCTCTGTACTTGTCCTGTTAGATCTTAGTGCCGCATTTGACACTATTGACCATCAAATTCTTTTACAGAGACTGGAACATCAAATTGGCATCAAAGGAACCGCCCTAAGCTGGTTTAAGTCTTATTTTTTAGATCGTTCTCAGTTTGTTCTTGTCAATGATGAATCCTCCATGCATGCCAAAGTTTTGTCATGGAGTCCCACAAGGTTCTGTACTCGGACCACTTCTATTCAGTTTATATATGCTTCTCCTTACATACAAAGCTCTTTATGGTCAGGCACCATCATATCTAAAAGAGCTCATAGTACCTTACTACCCCTCTAGAACACTGTGCTCTCAGAATGCTGGGTTCCTTGTAGTTCCTATAGTTTCCAAAAGTAGATTGGGAGCCAGAGCTTTCAGCTATCAAGCTCCTCTTCTGTGGAACAAACTACCATTTTGGGTTCGGGAGGCAGACACGGTCAACACTTTTAAGAGTAAACTTAAGACTTTCCTTTTTGATAGAGCTTATAGTTAGGGCTGGCTCAGGTCATCCCTTAGTTATGCTGCTATAGGACTATACTGCCGGGGGACTCCTCCTTTCAGGGTTATGCCTAGCCAGGCATGGTATTGGTTGAAGATGCAGTCACATCTCCCTTTACTGAAAACCCTCCCTCTCTCTCTCTCTCTCTCTCTCTCTCTCTCTCTCTCTCTCTCTACCACCATCTGTAAACATACATGTCTGTCATACATGAACATTAATGCATCTTACTAACTAAACTTCTTCCCCGGAGTTTCTGTGCTCTCTCGTCCAGCAGGTTCTCGTGGATCGTGACTGCTGCTGTGGTCCTGCATGACGTCCACTACATATATTATTACTGTCATTAATGTTACCAGATCTCCATTACAGTTTATAGTAACTTAGTTAATGATTCGCTGCTGCTGTGCATCTGTGTCTCTCTATCTCTATCACAGGTTCCACTGCTACTGTAATCATTTTATCATTCATTGTAATCCATTGTCATTTTTCATTGTAATTGTACAAAATGTCTCTGCTGACTTGTTGACTGTACACGTGACATCTATTGCACGTCTGTCCGTCCTGGGAGAGGGATCCCTCCTCTGTGGCTCTTCCTGAGGTTTCTTCCACTTTTTTCCCTGTTAAAAGGGTTTTTTGTGGGCAAGTTTTTCCTCACTCGAACCGAGGGTGTAAGGACAGAGGGTGTAAGGACAGAGGGTCTAAGGACAGAGGGTCTAAGGACAGAGGGTCTAAGGACAGAGGGTGTAAGGACAGAGGGTGTCACTCCCTGTACAGATTGTGAAGCCCTCCGAGGCAAAATGTGTTTTGCGACTTTGGGCTATACAAATAAAATTTGACTTGATTTGATTTGATTCGTTTCTGCAGACATGCCTTTATTTTGAAAGGTGATACCGGATGTGAAGTGTGTGTCTGCAGCAGCTTCACGGTCCGGTGTTCGGAGCTCCGGGACCGGGTTTTCCTCATTTAAAGGCTCCTCCAGAGCTGGACGCATCTCACCGAGGCTCCCGCACACGTTCAGCCGCAGTCGGGTCGCCGTCTCTCGGCCATGGCCTCCATCGTTTGCCGGGTCCAGTACCTGGAGGACTCGGATCCGTTCATCTGCACAAACTTCCCCGAACCTCGGAGACCTCCGACAGTGAGCCTAGAGGAGAACCTGCCGATCAGCGAGCAGATCGCCGGGATACACAAGCTGCTGCAGGCGCCTCTCAAGGTGGGTCAAACAGAACCAAATCGAGGGCTGATCCGGATCAACACTTTGAACAAAGTGCTGATCCGGACCGGAGCGGACCGACTCACCTGAGAAAAACAAAGTTAAAGAGTCACAGGTGTGACAGATCAGAGCACAGAGACCAAACTAATGATCCACATGAGGATGAGCCGAACCGAGCAGAACTTTTAATCCATCCGTCAGTCGATTATCTGGTCGGTAGTTGATGATCATCTGTGTCACGTGTCGGTCTGTCAGTGATCTTTAAAGATTAATTTAATTTATGTCACATTCAAACATACATGTTCATGTGGATCATACATGTTCATGTGGGTCATACATGTTCATGTGTCAGCTGACTCATCAAAACTTCTTCACATCATTTTTATAATAATCAATATTTTAAATAATTTGTACGTCTGTGTAACTGGAGAAGTACGTAACGCTTTACGGCACTAAGTCACACACCACCAACTATTTCACTGATTTTGGTGAAACTGGATCATATTTTATGGAGAAAATGTTTTCTGGTTTTCCCTCTGATGTCCTCCGGCTGCTCCGCCTCAACTCTCTGTGATTTACAGAGTTTATGATGGACAGTGAAGTAAACTGCTGACAGCTGTAGCTGCTGTTAGCTAATGTTAGCTCAGTTTGTTAGCTGCTGTTAGTTCATGTTAGCTCAGTTTGTTAGCTGCTGTTAGATAATGTTAGCTCAGTTTGTTAGCTGCTGTTAGCTAATGTTAGCTCAGTTTGTTAGCTGCTGTTAGCTAATGTTAGCTCAGTTTGTTAGCTGCTGTTAGCTCAGTTTGGTAACTCGCTGTTAGCTCATGTTAGCTCAGTTTGTTAGCTAATGTTAGCTCAGTTTGTTAGCTGATGTTAGCTAATGTTAGCTCAGTTTGTTAGCTGATGTTAGCTAATGTTAGCTCAGTTTGTTAGCTGATGTTAGCTAATGTTAGCTCAGTTTGTTAGCTGATGTTAGCTAATGTTAGCTCAGTTTGTTAGCAGCAGCAGGGCAGTGTTAGTGTTGGTACAACAGGTGAAGAGGAGGTTTTTCAGCCCGGGGAAAGCTGACGGGGAGCTAGTGGCGTGCCAGAACTGGAGCTAAGCAAGTGGACAGTGTTACCTTCACTGCCTCTGTCAGTTTGTGTGTTTGAGTTCTGAACTGAAATGATGTTTGTGTCCGTCTGCTAACTTTGAAGAGGATCGATAGAAACACATCGAGGTGAGGCGAGCAGGACCTGGTTTAGCTTCATGCTGGTTCTGCTGTATGCTCTCTGGATCAGAACCTCGCAGTAGAACCACACGAGGACGACATGAACCGACCCTTCAGGAGGTGATGAGGCAGATAAAATCATCAGTAGCTGCAGCTGTGATCAAACTGTCCTCTGGTAGTCTTTCTCCTGGACTCACAGCTTTGTCCCGTCAAATTAAAAGCACAGAGTTAAAATGTGAGTTTAATGTGGAAAATGAGGCTCAGCTTCCTGTTGGCCGGCTGACTAATGATGAGTTTGTTTGTGTCATCGTGAACGGAGCTCAGATTTCCAAACAGGAAGTGAATGCAGCGTCGTGTTTCAGTTATCACCAAGTCTAAAGTGCACGGACAGAGATAAACGTGTCTTCATGACTCAGCCGTGTGCGTTTGAACACGCGTGTTCTGTCTGCGTAATGGACTCGGATCAGTTCTGTTACAGAGCAGCCTGGTGCGAGGCGTTCACAGCCCGCTGGAATCTGCAGCATCAGATAAAGTGCACTAGATTACATTCCTCCACTGACCCCCTAATTGTTCCCATCATGCCCCGGGGCTCGACCTGCAGGCCGAGATCCAGAGAGGTGATACAACCCACACAGAGACATCAAGTCTTCCTGCTCCTCCTCCTCCTCCTCCTCCTCCTTCTCCTGCTCCTCCTCCTTCGTGGACTGATTGTGGAGGAAAAGGGTGGGACCTGTAAACAGCAGATAAGCTGATGGACGGACGGACGGATGTAATACTAACAGCAGCGTGTTGATAAGACTTTTCCTGCTGCACATGAACGCCTCATGAGTATTTATACACTCACTGCCATGTTAAGCCTAGCTTAGCACAAAGACTGGAAACAGAGGGAAACTGTTAGCATAGAATTGGCTGCTGTAAACACCAATCAACACCTACGACAAGTGATTTTCTAAATATAAACAGCGCTGATTAATCTCGTGTTCTGGTTCTGATGGATCAGTTTCATCTTTGTTCAGTTCAGAGACACGTCCAGGGTGTTATTAGCCTAGCTTAGCACAAAGACTTAGAGCAGAGGGAAACTGTTAGCATAGCTTCACTCCAACGTGAGTTCACAGAGTTTAGTCGGCCCGGTCCGACTAAACTCTGCAGAACCATGTGATACACAGATACAGAACTCTGCATCTTTGTATCGACTTCATCTGAAGTCTGACCGCACGAAACAACAGTTTGTGATCCGTGCATATAAAGTTCTCTGTATTATTCTCGATGGGTCCGTGGTTCTGGTTCTGGTTCTGGGTTTAAACTGTGTGCATGTTCTCCTCCCACAGTTGATATTGTAATACTCGAGTACTGTGTTCAGAGTATTTGTACTCGGTGAATGTTCCCGGACCTGACCGGTCGGGTCGGTGCCTGCAGACCTGAACTGTTGCTGTGTTCTAGAAGAATGTGGTTCTGCAGCTCGTTCATTATCGGAGCTCGACTCCGGCTTCATACCTGACCGTGACTCATGGAGCACGGATCCAACACGCTCTGCTGAACACGCTAAAAATAGACGTGAAGTCAGAGTTTACTGAGGAAACATCGGGACGCTGCAGGAAGTCATGACAGAGTTATTGACCAATCAGTTCATGAGCTGAGCTCTGGACTGATTATTGATCAGCTGATCAATAGTAGATCATAGATGGATCAAAGTATCGGACCCTTCAAACGTGTATGCTGTGTAAACACTGTGTGTGTGTGACGTGGGACACACCTGTCTCCTGCCGTCCACACACTGTGGGTGTGTTTGATTTACATACCTGAACACTTTAAATCAGGTCATTCAGTTAATGAGTCTCTTTACCTGTGCTGATGTCATCACTGACTCATCCTTTGTGTGATGTCGTGCTGATGACCTCAGCAGACAAATCTTTTTATTTACATCCACAGATAAATAAAATAAACTTTATTGACTCAAACGCACCGCGATCCATCAGCTCCGCCCGTCACAGCTGAGCCGGGTGGAGTTTAGGGGTAAATAAGAAAATAAGGGGACCGAGGGTTGAACCCTGAGGGACACCACGTCAACTGTGCTGAAGACATTAACAGAACTCAATGTTCATTTGCACAATAAGACCTCACTGAAGCTGTTAGCTGTTAGCAGTCAGCAGTTAGCTGTTAGCTGTTAGCAGACGTTCATCCTTCAATAGGTCAGTGATGAACAGTCAAACAGGTTTGGTTGGTTTGAGCTGCTCCAAGATCTGTTCATGTTTACAGCTCACCTGTCTCACATGATGTTAAAGTTTTTCCTCACTCGAACAGAGGGTGTAAGGACAGAGGGTGTCACTCCCTGTACAGATTGTGAAGCCCTCAGAGGCAAAATGTGTTTTGTGAATTTGGGCTATACAAATAAAATTTGATTTGATTAACCTGTCTGTCTGTCTGTCTGTCAGTTGGAGGAGTGTACCCTTCAGTTGTCTCCTAATGGGAACTATCTGGATCTGGACTCGTCCTTCTTGGAGCAGAGAGACGAGCTCGACACTTTCTACGAAGACGTGGCGTGAGTGACCTTTCTGTCCTGTCCTGCTGGTCATGTGACCTGTTTACCCTGTATGCTAACATGCTAACAAGGTTAATGTTTATCTTAGCATGTTAGCATGCTAACATGCTAACAGTTGTCATGAACGTGGAAATTTGCTGTAGAGACCAAAAATGTGATGTCACGATGATTCCCAGCTCTGTGTGTGTGTGTGTGTGTGTGTGTGTGTGTGTGTGTGTGTGTGTGTGTGTGTGTCAGTGCTGCAAAGACTAAAAAAAAACTTTAAATATTTTTTTTTAGCTTTAAAGAAACAGTCTGTCTGCCTGTCTGTCTGTCTGTCTGTCTCTGTCTCTGTCTCTCTCTCTCTCTCTGTCTCTGTCTCTCTCTCTCTCTCTGTCTCTGTCTCTGTCTCTCTCTCTCTCTCTCTCTCTCTGCCTGTCTGTCTCTCATTCTTTCCATACTCTAATCCTGGCAGGCTTCAGTCTGCATACGTCGGTTAATATGGAAACTTCCTGCAGTCAGTCAGCTGTTCTTCTTCTTCATGCTCGTCTTTAATCTCTGCGACGTCTCTAAAGTTCACGTCACGTTAATGAGACAAACACGTCGTCTGCTCGGCACCACGCATTACTCTGAACCTCAATATATTTATAATATATGCTGCATTAATGCAGCCTGCACACACTCAGGTTACCCATCATGCCATGTTGTCTGTTGAACTGTCCTCTTTTTCTCGGAGGACACAGCGTCCACGACAGTCCACCTTAAATGAGTTCAGTCCACCTTAAATGCTCTCTGGTCCACAGTAGACAGTGCTTCTTTTTTTAAATTTAAAATGTTGGTTTCATTTTACAAACCAAAAACATTTGATGAGTCGTCTTTTTACTGTTTTCAGTATTTTTCACGTCGTCACATTTAGTTTCTGTTTTTGGACACAGAGTTTTACTTCAGGTCTGTACGTTAGAGTAAATGTACTCAGTTACTTTGTGAGCGTCTCTGTGGACATTTGAAAGTCTTCTTCATATGTTTTTCTGTTGTGTTTTTCCACAGTAAAGGGAAGAAGCCCATCCTGATCTTGAGGACTCAGCTCTCCGTTCGTGTTCACTCCATCCTGGGTAATTATCTCCTGCGTGTCCTCTTATTTCCATGCCCTCTTCCCTCCCTCCATCCTCTCCTGCAGCAGTGATGACTCAGGGGAAACTCGTTGTTCTTTCTGTCCACACTTTCACCACAGTGACGTGGTCCTCAGCTGGGAGGATTTCCTCTCTCTGAGTCTGCTGCTCACTCTGGATCTGTTAACTCACTTTACAAACTCTAAACTTACATTTGTCTTCATGAAATGCTGCTGAAGTTTCTGTTTTTTGAGCATTCTTTGTGTAAAAATTAGATCTGAACACGTCGTCTGAAAGTTTCACCATGAAACCACAGCGTGGAGGCGTGAATCACTTTGATTCAGGACAGTTATAATCTTGGTCTCACAGCAGACAGTCTCCTTTGTCTTGTGACTCCTGAAAATGGCTCTACATACATGTGACCTCCACTTTATGATTGTTTCATTTGAAGGATGTTTTAGAGGTGAAATAATCAGGAATTTTACAGGAAAACTGCAGAGTTACAAAGGTTACAAAGTGAGTTTGTTTGTGGATTTTTGTCCCACAGTGTTGGTCTTTGTTAATCAGTATTTCTCACAGTGACTGTAGGGCTGAACTTTGAACAATGAACATCATAGAAATGAACAGATCAGACAGGAGCTTAATACAGAACAGGTTCAGACCTGCACACTGACACAGATGTGTTCACAAGAACTATGTTCACTCATCACTTCCATAGAAAACTGCTGGGCAGTGTTTATGCAAGAAAATCATCAATAACATGATTTTAGGCCAGAACGTGACAAAGTAAAGTTAAAAGTTCAAACATGCCGTGATAACAAAGTTATTCCATTAGAAAAATATAACAATACAAGTTATTATGTTATCACGTTGTAAAACTAAGTTATCACATTATAACAGTATAAATTATCGTGTTATAACAGTACAAGTTATCGTGTTATAACAGTACAGGGTATCACGTTATAACAGTATAGGTTATCACGTTATAACAGTACAAGTTATCGTGTTATAACAATATAAGTTATCGTGTTATAACAGTACAAGTTATCGTGTTATAACAATTAGGGATCGACCGATATGGATTTTTCAGGGCCGATACCGATACCGATTATTAATAACCAAGCGAAACCGATAGCCGATATGTAGAACCGATATTTATTTGCAGTAATAAATGTAAAAAAATGGCCTTAACACCAGAGTTTTTCACTTATAGTTCCTTATGTATTATTATATTTATTTATTTAGAGAAATTAAGTCATATTCGGAATCTCAGAACATTAAATGTACACTCTTGTGCTTAGAACTGTATGTCATATTACATAAATAAGAATAAGGCACTTGGCAATTGTAAATGCAAACAATAAAGGCTACTTTACACACGTGAGTTGTAGACGCGACGGTAAATTTATTGATTGAAAAAAACTCGACGTGTGCTCGCTGCTTGACTCATTGAAATGGCCCATCATTTCCCTGGACTTTACGAGTGACCGGCAAACAGACGAATATTTAACATCTATTCTGTGTGATCATAGTGTAGTGAGAGCATGAGCGCTGAGGGAGAGGCAACTGAAAACAAACAAGGACACGTTAGCGTGTGGTGTTAAACTTATAGGCTATAATCACCTCGGGTGTTGTTTATTGATAAATATCGTGTTATAACGGTACAAGTTATCGTGTTATAACAATATAAGTTATCATGTAAGTTATCGTGTTATAACAATATAAGTTATCGTGTTATAACAGTACAGGTTATCGTGTTATAACAGTACAAGTTATCGTGTTATAACAGTACAAGTTATCGTGTTATAACGGTACAGGTTATCATGTTATAACGGTACAGGTTATCGTGTTATAACGGTACAAGTTATCGTGTAAGTTATCGTGTTATAACAGTACAGGTTATCGTGTTATAACAGTACAGGTTATCGTGTTATAACAGTACAAGTTATCGTGTTATAACGGTACAGGTTATCGTGTTATAACAATATAGGTTATCGTGTTATAACGGTACAAGTTATCGTGTTATAACGGTACAGGTTATCGTGTTATAACGGTACAGGTTATCGTGTTATAACGGTACAGGTTATCGTGTAAGTTATCGTGTTATAACAGTACAGGTTATCGTGTTATAACAATATAAGTTATCGTGTTATAACAGTACAGGTTATCGTGTTATAACGGTACAGGTTATCGTGTTATAACGGTACAGGTTATCGTGTTATAACGGTACAGGTTATCGTGTTATAACAATATAAGTTATCGTGTTATAACAGTACAGGTTATCGTGTTATAACAGTACTATAACAGTACAGGTTATCGTGTTATAACAGTATAGGTTATCGTGTTATAACGGTACAGGTTATCGTGTAAGTTATCGTGTTATAACAGTACAGGTTATCGTGTTATAACGGTACAAGTTATCGTGTTATAACAGTACAGGTTATCGTGTTATAACAGTACAGGTTATCGTGTTATAACAATATAATTTATCGTGTTATAACAGTACAGGTTATCGTGTTATAACAGTATAGGTTATCGTGTTATAACAGTACAAGTTATCGTGTTATAACAGTACAGGTTATCGTGTTATAACAGTATAAGTTATCGTGTTATAACAGTACAGGTTATCGTGTTATAACAGTACAGGTTATCGTGTTATAACAGTATAGGTTATCGTGTTATAACAGTACAAGTTATCGTGTTATAACAGTACAGGTTATCGTGTTATAACAATATAAGTTATCATGTAAGTTATCGTGTTATAACAATATAAGTTATCGTGTTATAACAGTACAGGTTATCGTGTTATAACAGTATAGGTTATCGTGTTATAACAGTATAGGTTATCGTGTTATAACAGTACAAGTTATCGTGTTATAACAGTACAGGTTATCGTGTTATAACAGTACAGGTTATCGTGTTATAACAATATAAGTTATCGTGTTATAACAGTATAGGTTATCGTGTTATAACAGTACAAGTTATCGTGTAAGTTATCGTGTTATAACAGTATAGGTTATCGTGTTATAACAGTATAGGTTATCGTGTTATAACAGTACAGGTTATCGTGTAAGTTATCGTGTTATAACAATATAGGTTATCGTGTTATAACAATATAGGTTATCGTGTTATAACAGTACAGGTTATCGTGTTATAACAGTACAGGTTATCGTGTTATAACAGTACAAGTTATCGTGTTATAACAGTATAGGTTATCGTGTTATAACAGTACAAGTTATCGTGTAAGTTATCGTGTTATAACAGTATAAGTTATCGTGTTATAACAGTATAGTGTAAGTTATTGTGTTATAACAGTAGAAGTTATCGTGTAAGTTATCGTGTTATAACAGTAGAAGTTATCGTGTAAGTTATCGTGTTATAACAGTACAAGTTATCGTGTAAGTTATCGTGTTATAACAGTATAGGTTATCACATTATACCGGTATAGGTTATCGTGATACGCTACATTATGACGTGATACTGATCCATTTATGGTCTGATGTGGCAGTAATATAGTTGATTACTTTGAAGCATAAATATAAATACAGGTTAATCCTGCATTAAGTATGAGCTCTCCGTGAAGTCAATTAATGAACAAAACTTTCATTGTTTCTATGTAAATGTAGTTTACAGTGTTGCAGTGATCACAGTCCCAGAGGCTCTGTGATCATCAGTATCTGTTAGTTATCTGTTAGAACAGATCAAAGTTCTTCATGAGAAGACGATCAGTGACGTTGTTTCTCCTGTCTGAACCTGAAGCAGTCTGAGGATGAACCTCTGTGTTCACCCTGAGGAGGAGGAGGAGGAGGAGGAGTCGCTATCAGGACTTTATTAGAAATGTATTTCCTGTTGTTGAGTCATGGGACAGTGTTTATTATCAGATCTTTGCTGAACGTCTGTGCTGTGAGGAAACTGTTGTTTAATCAGTCTAAATGAACAACAGAGCGTCTGTTCTTCAGTCTCTGCTGTAAATGTGCACTGACCTCAGGCTTTTGTCATCTTGGCCTGTATAAATAAAGTTATGGTTGCAGCTGTTAACCTCCAGTCATGTGATTATAGCCGACACTCAGAGCCTCCTGAAATCTTAAACCATGCCATCTGTAGTAGCACCTGCTGCTGCTTCTTGATGATTGGCTCCTGAGCTGTGTGATGATTGGCTCCTTTGATCCAGGTGTTGTTGTGTGTCATGTTAAACTGATCTGTGGTCGTCTTCAGTCCTCTGCAGCCAACAGACCTCAGGTCAGCTGCCTCTGTTGGTCTGTTGCTCTGTTGCCGTGTTGCTCCTCCTCTCTCTTCTCTCTGTTGCAGACCAAACCTCCAGTTTTTGGTTTCAGAGTTTTTATTTTCAGCCCAGCCTCTTTTAACCTTATCTGAGCGTGTCGTCTTCCTGTTGCATTCCTGTCGTCTTCCTGTTGTGTTCCTGTTGTGTTCCTGTTCTCAGCAGCAGACAGGACTAAGTTAAAGCCTCGGAGGGTTTAGTTAGTCATGACTTTTATTCTTTAGGATCTTTGTTAACAATGGCACAAAGTCTTTTGGCAGGATGTGAAACAGGGAGAACTGGATGAAGCTAACTTCAGTGTTTTTCCATGTTTGTGTGTCAGTGACTGACTGATGAGAAACTGTCCATCCATCCTGAGATAATTCAATTCAATTTTATTTATGTAGCGCAATATGATAACAAAAGTTATCTCATGACACTTTTCATACAGAGCAGGTCTAGACAGAGAAGATAGAAGACCTGATTCACTCAAAACTGAGCCTCGGGACGTTTTCACAGCTGATGATGTAAACAGACTTTGGTATTGATCGATCAGCTGATCGTGATGAAAATCACAGAGGGGTGAAGTGAAACAGAGAGGTGCACGCTGGTTAAAAACAGGAAGTTAGTTTTTGTAGTTTCACTTCTTTTTTTTCTCAGAACTCATCACATGAAATATTTTTAGATTTGTTACATCAGGATCAAACGTCCAGAAAACCTCTGAAGAACACAAACAGTTTCTGCAGAGTGTGCAGCAGGTTCATCCTCTGCAGAGCGTGCAGCGGGTTCATCCTCTGCAGGGCGTGCAGCGGGTTCATCCTCTGCAGGGCGTGCAGCGGGTTCATCCTCTGCAGGGCGTGCAGCGGGTTCATCCTCTGCAGGGCGTGCAGCGGGTTCATCCTCTGCAGGGCGTGCAGCGGGTTCATCCTCTGCAGCGGGTTCATTCGTCCTGTGTGTGTTGACTCTTGTTGCTCGTTTCCTGGGAAACGCTGAACTTTCCCAGAGTTCCTGCTGTCGGGCAGCTCCCCCCTCCCCCCCTGCCTGGCATGGCCCCGCCCTTCCTGAGGGGATTTCCCAGCATGCTTCCTGCTTTACCAGCTCAGTCACTGTGCTGCGTTCAGGGTGAAACAAACACCGTGTCGCACCCGTCTGTCTGTTCCCGCTCTGTAAAGACACCAACGCTGGCTCCTGATTGGCCGACAGCCAGAGGAAGTGAGAGTGATGATGACATCATGTTTGTCCTGATCTCACCTGTCACGGTACGTTCAGGTGTCACGTTCAGACCCGCTTTGTTATTAAGGTCTGATTGATGAGCCAGAACCAGAACCCGTCTCTGACTGTAAACACAACATGCAGCGCTGCTAATGATGCGTTCACTGCCCAGAGACAGTGTTTACTGTACACCCAGTGAACTCTGGGTAATGGAGTTCATAATGAAGCTTCAGATTGAATGATAAAAATAAATGTTGCTGAACATTTTGTTCTGGTTCTGGTCCAACCCTGTGATGTCACTGACATGAAGCGATCACTGAGGGTTGGACTACACTACTTCACAGTGAAAACTACAATCATGGCTCCTCTGACACTGATTGTTGTTGGTTCTGACCTCGCTCAGCAGCTCGGACACAAACAGGAAATACCTCACTTAGTTTATCTGGGTCACTTCCTGTCCGTCTGTCTGGCTGCTCAGCTTCGTCTCTCTGATGGACAGATAGCTTTAGCATAACCACATGCTAATGTAGAGCTAATTAGCTGCTGAATCTGCCGTTAGCAGGCTAACAGAACTGGGCTCAGCAGCTGGACCGGACTGGACCGGGTTGGACCTGTTGGTTTCAGAGGCTGCTGAGACCAACAGGGAATAATGCCGGTTCAGAGGTTGTGTTCGGTCCGGTCCACTGATGCTAGCTCACAGCGCTAGCTGCAGTTAGCGTTCTTTGTCCTCCGTCTGAAAGCTGATCTGTGACGCTCAGATTAACGGTCTGTGTGACTGCACATGAATGCAACATGTGGTGTGGCCTTCACATACCGTCTGTGAATGGGAGCGTCGTCAGGAGAAAAGAATCTCACACACTCTCAGCTGGTGTGTGTTCAGAAACTGAGGCTGGCAGGCGGCAATGTTGGCTCAAAGAGAGACAGACAGGTGAACGCCGTCATCAGGAAGTTCAGTGACTCACAACAGGTTAACTTTCTCCACCTGCCTCTGTCTGTGAGCTACACAATGATGTCATAGTGATGTCATCAGGGTTATCTCAGCGTGAACGTCTAACAAATGAAAAATGAATGAAAGACACTATCCAGCTGCATTATGGGACATGTAGGATCTGGATCTGTTAGCCCAATGCTAAAGGATACTCAACACCTGTTCACACCTGTTCACTTTCATTTAGTGTAAACAAACATCAGCTGACAGGAAACAGGAGGACGGTAATCTAAGAAACTGTCCTCAGGTCAGTCATTCTTCCTCCTCTTCAGGTGTGTTCAGGTGTAATCAGCTGCTTCCTCTGCTGTGACCTGATTTGTAGTGGTGTCATTTTTCCCTCTGTGCTGACTTACAGGCTGTGACTGGCTGTTTGAATTTTTCACTCAGTGGAAACTTTCCAGCTTCAACAACATGAAGACAACGTTAGAACAACGTTAGAACAACATTAGAACAATGTTAGAACAACATTAGAATCAAATCAAATCAAATTTTATTTGTATAGCCCAAAGTCGCAAAACACATTTTGCCTCGGAGGGCTTCACAATCTGTACAGGGAGTGACACCCTCTGTCCTTACACCCTCTGTCCTTAGACCCTCTGTCCTTAGACCCTCTGTCCTTAGACCCTCTGTCCTGAGGAAAAACTTGCCCACAAAAAACCCTTTTAACAGGGAAAAAAGGTGGAAGAAACCTCAGGAAGAGCCACAGAGGAGGGATCCCTCTCCCAGGACGGACAGACGTGCAATAGATGTCACGTGTACAGTCAACAAGTCAACAGAAACATTTTGTACAATTACAATGAAAAATGACAATGGATTACAATGAACAACGTTAGAACATTAGAACAATGTTAGAGCAACATTAGAACAACGTTAGAACAATGTTAGAACAACGTTAGAACAACATTAGAACAATGTTAGAACAACATTAGAACAACGTTAGAACATTAGAACAATGTTAGAGCAACATTAGAACAACGTTAGAATGTTACAACAACGTTAGAACAACATTAGAACAATGTTAGAACAACATTAGAACAACGTTAGAACATTAGAACAATGTTAGAGCAACATTAGAACAACGTTAGAACGTTAGAACAATGTTAGAACAACATTAGAACGTTAGAACAACGTTAGAACAACATTAGAACATTAGAACAACGTTAGAACAACATTATAATATTAGAACAATGTTAGAACAATGTTAGAACAACATTAGAACAACGTTAGAACGTTAGAACAACGTTAGAACAACATTAGAACAACATTAGAACGTTAGAACAACGTTAGAACAACATTAGAACAACGTTAGAACAACATTAGAATATTAGAACAATGTTAGAGCATTAGAACAACGTCAGAACAACATTAAAACAGAACAACCGTCAGAACAACATTAGAACAATGTTAGAGCAACATTAGAACAACTTTAGAACATTAGAACAATGTTAGAACAACGTTAGAACAACATTAGAACGTTAGAACAACGTTAGAACAACATTAGAATATTAGAACAATGTTAGAACAACATTAGAACAACGTTCGAACAACATTAGAACGTCAGAACAACATTAGAACATTAGAACAACCGTCAGAACAACATTAGAACATTAGAACAACAGTAGAACGTTAGAACAACATCAGAACAACGTTAGAACATTAGAACAACGTTAGAACAACGTTAGAACGTCAGAACAACATTCGAACATCAGAATATTAGAACAACGTTAGAACAACTAGAACATTAGAACAACGTTAGAACGTTAGAACAACATTATAACAACGTCAGAACAACATTAGAACAACCGTCAGAACAACATTAGAACAACATTAGAACGTTAGAACAACACCAGAACAACGTTAGAACATTAGAACAACGTTAGAACAACGTTAGAACAACGTTAGAACAACGTCAGAACAACATTAGAACGTCAGAACATTAGAACAACGTTAGAACAGAACATTAGAACAACGTTAGAATGTTAGAACAACATTTGAACAACGTTGGAACATTAGAACAACGTTAGAACAACATGAAGGGATTTTCACACTTAAGAGGAAGTTTACTGGAAAAAGTAGAAACATGTCTGACAGGTCTCTCTCTCTGCCTGTCTCTCTCTGCCTGTCTCTCTCTCTCTCTCTCTCTGCCTGTCTCTCTGTCTCTCTCTCTCTGCCTGTCTCTGTCTCTCTCTCTCTCTCTCTCTCTGCCTGTCTGTCTCTCTGTCTCTCTCTCTGCCTGTCTCTCTCTCTCTCTCTGCCTGTCTCTCTGTCTCTCTCTCTGCCTGTCTGTCTCTCTCTCTCTCTCTGCCTGTCTGTCTCTCTGCCTGTCTCTCTCTCTCTCTCTCTGCCTGTCTGTCTCTCTGCCTGTCTCTCTCTCTCTCTCTCTCTGCCTGCCTGTCTCTCTGTCTGTCTCTCTCTCTCTCTCTGCCTGTCTGTCTCTCTGTCTGTCTCTCTGCCTGTCTCTCTCTCTCTCTCTCTCTCTCTGCCTGCCTGTCTCTCTGTCTGTCTCTCTGCCTGTCTCTGTCTCTCTCTCTGCCTGTCTGTCTCTCTCTCTCTCTGCCTGTCTCTCTCTCTCTCTCTGCCTGTCTGTCTCTCTCTGGGTTTGAAATCTGTCATCTTCCTGTGAAATGTCTCTGTGGTCAGCTGACCGTCTATTCCTGCATCATGGCTGCAGTGTGAAGCCAGAGGAGGCGGACCACGTCACTGTTGTTGATGTTTTCAGCATGACTCATGGCCACGTCCCTGGCAGAGGATTCTGGGTAGTTGGTAGTGGTTTGGACTCACCCCGACATGCTGAAGGTTCTGGACATTGTTGACCCGTCTCAGCTGACCTGAGGTCTGCGGGTGGTTTCTATTTTTATAAAGGTGAACACACAGTGGTACAAATACAATTGGGGGTGGGGTGTCTATGAGTCATGTGACCCTTCAGTATGTCGGACTCCGCCACAGTTCTCGTGGTCGATGAACTTCAGAGCTCCACGATGGCTCTTCGTTGTCGCTCAGATAATCGTGAGCAGCTCAGCTGAGTTTACAGAGAAGTAAATAAACAGACCCTGAGACAACGCTGAGACAACGCTCAGAAAACTGTGTGGGAAACAGGACGGAGGTGTGATTTCTGCGTTTGACGTCTCGTCACTCGCCGCAGGTCGTCATCCTGCTTCGTCTCCACACGTCTGTGCATCCTGTCGGAGATGTTTCACAATAAGAGCCCATGTTTGTCTCCAGATGCTCTAGGTGTGTGTGTGTGTGTGTGTGTGTGTGTGTGTGTGTGTGTGTATAAACACTGCACTTCCTTGTTGTCTTTAGATGTCATCAGTCAGTAATCGATGCCAGCACGGCTCTCAGCCAATCAAAATGTTGATGTGTTGTATAATTACATCACTAACGAGCTCAGAGGTAAATATTTAAATATTTTTACTCGATTACTTTTGTCTGACAGCTTTAGTTACTTCCTGTCCAGTGTAAACCTCGTATCTGGAGTCTGACCAGCCGAGCTCTGATGTCCCAGAATTCCAGAGGGCAGAGTGTTGATGTTGTTGTGGCGATGAAGTCACAGCGAGCAGGGTGTGATTAACATGTTACCATGACAACACTGCCAAGACTTCCTGTGGTTACTGCCTGAGTGTTTCAGGTCCTCATTTAGACTCTGATGTCAGACACGAGGAGTCCAACTCTGAAGACATGTGTTAGCATGTTAGCACTGTTAGCAGTGTTAGCAGTGTTAGCAGCAGTAGCTCGGTGTGTTTGTGTCTCTTTGACCTCGTTGAGTTTAAATCTGTCATCACTTCCTGTGAAATGAGTCGGGGTCGTGACCTCTGAGAGAAACAAACATTAAATAGTTTCATTCCTTCCTTCACCCCCTCCCTCCTTCCTCCTTCCTTTACTCCTCCCTCCTTCCTCCCCCCTCGACCTCACCCCCTGAACTCGCTCTCCAGCCCCCCCAACAGGCCATCACAGAGATCAGTCTGAAAAACACACTCACTGCTGTTTCTCTATATGTTTATATATTTATATGTTCATACATTACCATTCAAAAGTTTGGGGTCGCTAAGGAAATTCCATGTTTTCAAAATAAAAGCTTTTTTTGTCCATAAAAACATCAGATTGATCATAAACACATTGTAGACATTGTAAATAGTGTAAATGACTGTTGTAGCTGCAAATAGCTGATCTGTAATGGAATATCTGCACAGGTGTACAGAGGCTCATTATCAGCAACCATCACTCTGTGTTCAGACTGCATGTTGTGTTTGTTTGTGTTCATCATTTTAAATGGCTAACATTAGAAACACCTTCTGCAGTCATGGCAGCAGAGCTGAAAACTGTTCAAACTGGCCTTCTTCAGACTAGCTGAGTGTCTGCAGCATCAGCAGCTGTGGGCTCCATTACAGGCTCAACACGTCCAGAAACAAAGAAGTTTCTTCTGAAACGTGTCCGTCTGTTCTTGTTCTGAGAAATGAAACTGAAGATCTCGTACAGTGCTGTGTACTATTCACGTCACAGAGCAGCTCAAAGTGACTCTAACAGGACAGAAAGAGGAGTGGGAGACCTCAGTGCCTAACTGAACAAGAGGACAAGAACATTAGAGTATCTAGTCTGAGAAACAGACGCTCACAGGTTCTTAACTGGCAGCTTCATTAAATAGTACCTGCTAAACACCAGAGTGAACATCAACAGTGAAGAGGAGACTCAGGGATGCTGGCCTTCAGAGTGGCAGAGAAAAAGCCAAATCTCAGACTTGCCAATAAAAAGAGAAGATTAAAGCTCAGCTCAGTTTGGAGCTGAAGAAGCAGTCAGCTGGTATTCTGTCTGTCATGGAGTGGTCAGCACAGTCACCACATCTCAGCCTGTTGAGCTGTTGTGGAGCAGCTTGACCGTATGTTACGTAAGAAGGGCCCATCAAGACAATCCAACCTGTGGTCGCTGCTTCAGGAAGCATGGGAGGAAATCTCTTCAGATCACCTTCAGCTGACAGATGGAGGAGTCTTTGAAGGAAACTATTATTCCAATTACAAATCTTTATTTATAACCTCGTCAGTGGATATTTCACGTTCATGTTGCAACATGTCCTATTTTAACTCATTTCTTGAAGGTTTCATGGAAAACATTTTCTAAGTGACCCCAAATGGAAGTGTATGTTCATACGTTTATATATTTATATTTTCATATATTTATATATATTTATATATTTATGTTTTGACTTCCTGTTTTCTTCTTTGTGTCTTTCAGAGAAGCTGTATAACTCTCAGGGTCCAGAGCTCAGGCGCTCTCTGTTCTCCCTCAAACAGCTTTTCCAGGTAACACCTGTCCATACTGTACACACCTGTACACACCTGTCCATACTGTCCATACTGTACACACCTGTACACACCTGTACACACCTGTCCATACTGTACACACCTGTACACACCTGTCCATACTGTACACACCTGTACACACCTGTCCATACTGTACACACCTGTACACACCTGTCCACAGTCTGATTGTCTCTCTGTCTTCAGGATGATAAAGACCTGGTTCCAGAGTTTGTGGCCTCTGAAGGTTTGACCTGTTTCATTAAAGTCGGAGCTGAGGCCGACCACAACTACCAGAACTACATCCTGAGAGGTGAGACTCTGGTCCAGACCTGGTCCTGGTCCTGGACTCTCAGACGGTCCACAGACCTCCTGCAGTCAGTCTTTGTGCTCAGTAACATCAGTCACTCCTGAACAGTCCTCACCTCGATGATGACGTCATATTTCATGTTTATACGTCCTGCATGAAACAGCATGAGGACAATCTAAGATGGAGGTTTTTGTAGTCCAGCGTCTGAACTTTGTAGTTTCACGTCAGTCTGTGATCAGACAGAACAGAATGTGGTTCTGGTTCTGGTTCTGGATCAGTCTGATGGAAACTCGACAAACCCACAGAGAGCTGAGTCAGCACTGCAGATTACAGACTGCTCTGTGGAAACTGTCTGTCTGTCTGTCTGTCTGACCTGTCTGTCTGACCTGTCTGTCTGACCTGTCTGTCTCTCTCTGACCTGTCTCTCTGTCTGTCTCTCTGTCTGTCTGTCTCTCTCTCTGACCTGTCTGTCTGTCTGTCTCTCTGACCTGTCTGTCTGTCTGTCTCTCTCTCTGACCTGTCTGTCTGTCTGTCTGTCTCTCTGACCTGTCTGTCTGTCTGTCTCCCTGACCTGTCTGTCTCTCTCTCTCTCTGACCTGTCTGTGTCTCTCTGACCTGTCTGTCTGTCTGTCTCTCTCTCTCTCTCTCTCTCTGACCTGTCTGTCTCTCTGACCTGTCTGTCTCTCTGACCTGTCTGTCTGTCTGTCTCTCTCTCTCTCTGACCTGTCTGTCTCTCTCTGACCTGTCTGTCTCTCTCTCTGACCTGTCTGTCTCTCTCTGACCTGTCTGTCTCTCTCTCTGACCTGTCTGTCTCTCTCTGACCTGTCTGTCTCTCTCTGACCTGTCTGTCTCTCTGACCCGTCTGTCTCTCTGACCTGTCTGTCTCTCTCTGACCTGTCTGTCTCTCTCTGACCCGTCTCTCTCTCTGACCTGTCTGTCTCTCTCTGACCTGTCTGTCTCTCTCTCTGACCTGTCTCTCTCTCTGACCTGTCTGTCTCTCTGACCCGTCTCTCTCTCTGACCTCTCTCTCTCTCTGACCCGTCTCTCTCTCTGACCTGTCTGTCTCTCTCTGACCTGTCTGTCTCTCTGACCCGTCTCTCTCTCTGACCTGTCTGTCTCTCTCTCTGACCTGTCTCTCTCTCTGACCTGTCTCTCTCTCTGACCTGTCTCTCTCTCTGACCTGTCTGTCTCTCTGACCCGTCTCTCTCTCTGACCTGTCTGTCTCTCTCTGACCTGTCTCTCTCTCTGACCTGTCTGTCTCTCTCTGACCTGTCTGTCTCTCTCTGACCCGTCTCTCTCTGACCCGTCTGCAGCTCTCAGTCAGATCATGCTGTTTGTTGATGGGATGAATGGAGTCATTAATCACAATGAGACGGTTCAGTGGCTCTACACGCTGACAGGAAGTCTGGTGAGATTTTAAACTGATCAATGTTTGTAATGATCGTCTTCATTTCATTAAAGTTTTCTGCTGCTCGTCTTCGTCATGTTAATTAATCACTTTAATCATTGTTAATTAAACCTGTGACTAAATGTGAAAACCAGCTTTTATTTTGAAAAAACAGTTAAATGAATGTCAGAGGATGTTGAACATGAGAGCGGCGCTGTGACGCCCCCTGGTGGACACTCTCTGAACTTTGTCTCTCTGCAGTCTCGTCTGGTGGTGAAGACGTCTCTGAAGCTCCTCATCGTCTTCGTCGAATACGCCGAGTCCAACAGTCCTCTGCTGATCAACGCGGTCAACACTGTGGACGGACAGAGAGGTACAACATGTTGAACAGGAAGTCCTGTCATCACAGGAAAACGACTTAAACATTTAATTTGAATAAATATTCTGTTAATCGACTTCTCTCAGCTCTAATTAAGTTTTTATTGAATCTGTGTTGATGTTTTCATAGTTCAGTAACTTTCATCAAACATTCAGACAATCATCAACATAAAACAGCTGAAAATATTCAATTCAATTTATTAACTCAATCTATTAATATTAATGAGCTGTGTGTTTAAAGTTGTGTGTACAATGATTGTTGCTATAGTTACCTGCAGTTTCATATGTGTATTGTAGGTGTGAAGCCATGGAGTTACCTGATGGAAGTCCTGGAGGAGAGAAACGGCTCCGACACTGAGCTCCTCATGTTCGCCATGACGCTCATCAACAAGGTAAACGAACAGTCGGAGAAGTAAACGAACAGTCGGAGAAGTTAACAAACAGTCGGAGAAGTTAACAAACAGTCGGAGAAGTCGGAGAAGTTGACAAACAGTCAGAAGTAAACAGTCAGAGAAGTAAACAAACAGTCAACGAGGTAAACGAACAGTCGGAGAAGTAAACGAACAGTCGGAGAAGTTAACAGTCGGAGAAGTTAAACAGTCAACAAGGTAAACAAACAGTCGGAGAAGTAAACAGTCGGAGAAGTGAACAAACAGTCAACAAGGTAAACGAACAGTCAACGAGGTAAACGAACAGTTGGAGAAATAAACAGTCGGAGAGGTTAATGAACAGTCAACGAGTTAAACGAACAATCATAAAGGTAAATGAACAGTCGGAGAGGTAAATGAACAGTTGACAAAGAAAGATTAGGTAACAGAGAGGTAAACGAACAGTCAGAGCATCTGTCTGTTAACCTGTCTGTCTGCCTGTTAACCTGTCTGTCAACAGTCAGAGAAGTTAAACAGTCGGAGAAGTTAACAAACAGTCAGAGAAGTTAACAAACAGTCAACAAGGTAAACAAACAGTCGAGAAGTAAACAGTCAACGAGGTAAACGAACAGTCAACGAGGTAAACGAACAGTCAACGAGGTAAACAAACAGTTGGAGAAGTTAACAAACAGTCGGAGAAGTTAACAAACAGTCAACAAGGTAAACAAACAGTCGGAGAAATAAACAGTCGAAAGATTAGGTAACAGAGAGGTAAACGAACAGTCAGAGCATCTGTCTGTTAACCTGTCTGTCTGCCTGTTAACCTGTCTGTCTGCCTGTTAACCTGTCTGTTAACCTGTCTGTCTGTGTGTCTGTCAGACTCTAGCAGTGCTTCCTGATCAGGACTCATTCTACGATGTGACAGACAGTCTGGAGCAGTTGGGGATGGAGACCATCATCCACAAACACATGAACAACAAGGGGACAGAGCCGGACCTCCGAGCTCAGTTCACCAGCTACGAGGTAACAACAACCTGAACAACAGCAACCACAGTAACAACAGCGACAACAGCAACCACAGCAACCACAGTAACAACAGCAACTACAGTAACAACAGCAACCAGTGTGTGTAATATAGAATATATAAAATATTAAAATATTCGTTCATGATATTTGTATATACAGTGCTACTCAAAAGTTCATGAATCCTACACCGATGGTCAGATTTTTTGTAAAAAATACTAAAATAACCTTATTAAATGTTAAGTTATACCCCAATTCACAATACTGACATTTCAAATAATGGACTCAAACAAAATAAATGGTTATATTGTCATTCTTTATTTTTAAAAAAGTGGTTGATTTAAGAAAAACTCAGATTTCATGGGTGCAAAAGTATGTGAACGTCTTCAGTTAATAGGACAGGGGTGTCCAAACTGTTCCACAAAGGGCCGGTGTGGCTGCAGGTTTTCTTTCCAACCAAGCAGCAGCACACCAGATTTGACTTATTTAATCAACTGATCTCAGTATTCAGAGAGTTGATTGGTCAAACTGTGTGCTCTTGGTTGGTTGGAACAAAAACCTGCAGCCACACCGGCCCTTTGTGGAACAGTTTGGACACCCCTGTAATAGGATATTGCACCTCCTTTCACAGTAACCAAACGGTTTCTGTAGTGACTTATCAGTCTCTCACATCTACTTTGGGGGATATTTGCCCACTCTTCCTTGCAGAACGCAGCCTGTGAAGAGAGGTTGGAAGGGGCGTGTGGCATGAACTGCTCACTTCAAGTCCCGCCACAGCATTTCAGTTGGATTTAGGACTTTGACTGGGCCAATTTTTATTGCTGGAAAGCTTTGGATCATTATCATTTTGTATGAACCATCTTCTGCCAAGCTTTAACTTCACTACGGATGGCTTCAGGTTATGTTCCGGGATTTTTTATTATTATTATTATTATTATTAAACCTTTATTTAACCAGGAAAAGGTCCCATTGAGATTAAAAATCTCTTTTTCAAGGGAGTCCTGGCCGAGACAGAACAGCAGCACAAACAAGAACAAGTCAAACCAAAACAGATACAAGACACACAGATAATATTACAACACATAATGGTCTAAAAATGAAAATGCTAAAAGTACAATACAAGTCATGAAATCAACAACAACAACATCAGCTACAACAACAACATCTGGATGATTCAATCTCTTGCTCTTTCAATGTGGATTTAAAAGCATTCAAAGAGATCTTTGAGTTTTAAAACATTCTGTAAGACATTCAGTCAGAGTGCTGAGTACCCAAACGCCCTCTTCCCTCGCTCAGTACGAACATTTGGTACCAATAAGATATAAAACTCCCTAGAACGCAGCGAATATTGACCATCACGTTTTTTAAAAATAAAAGAACAGAGGTATGTTGGGAGCAACCCGAGAATTGCCTTGTATATAAAAATATACCAGTGAGTATGTCTGCGGGCTGGTAAACAAGGCCATCCCACCCGAGCGAGATTTTACAATATTCCTCAGAATTCATGATTCTCTGGACTATGTGGAGTTGTCCAGGTCCTGAGGATGAAAAGCAAGCCCAGATCTTAACATTCCCACCACCATGCTTCACTGTTGAGAGAAGGTTCCTTTGGTTGTATGCAGTGTTGACTTTTCGCCAAACATGGCAGTTTTGGTTGTGACCAAACAACTTTGGACTCATCTGTCCACAGAATGGACTTCCAAAAACCAGGGTTCACCTGTGTAAGACTAAAGTGACCTGGTTTTATCTCAGTTTCACTCAGTGATGCACAATTTCGTCCCTAAACATCTCTGATGTTATTGGTCCATTTCAGTGGTTAATTTAGACACCAGTTTGTCCCGCCCGATTCTACTTAATTGCTTTTTGTTTTAACCAATGCAGCTCAGGGTTCACTAACTTTTGCACCTACACAAGTTGACCAAAAACTCTTTTTAAATTGGTGTTGACTACACAATTGATTTTTTTGAGAGTTTAAGAGAGTATATTGAATTGATAAACCTGCACCTATTATTTCATATAAAAAATGA
>OX336882.1:34423472-34490972 GCA_946959425.1 Argyrosomus regius
CGACGTGGAGAGCCACGCCCGGCGCCTGGAGACGACCCAGATGACGCCGCTCGGTCCGGGCGGGCCCGCCGACGCCTGGGAGCAGCTGCAGCCGAGCGCCGCCGCGCTGCGCATCAAAGACCTCGACTTCTCCGACCTGCTGGACGAGGAGGACATCGATGTCCTCGACATGGACACCTTCGACTCCTCCAGCCGGGCCGCCACCTGCTTCTCCGGCATCCCCCCTCCTCCGCCTCCTCCCCGAGGCATGGCAGGTCCTCCTCCTCCTCCCCCACCTCCTCCTCCTCCACCAGGAGGTCTGGCCCCTCCCCCACCTCCTCCCCCTCCACCAGGAGCTCCTCCTCCTCCTCCGTCGTCCAATCAGAAGCAGAAGAAGAAGACGGTGAAGCTGTTCTGGAAGGAGCTGAAGCAGGCGGACGGGCCGCAGAAGTGTCGCTTCGGTCGGGGGACGGTGTGGGCGTCGCTGGACAAGGTGGCGGTGGACACGTCGCGCCTCGAACACCTGTTTGAGTCCAAAGCCAAAGAGCTGCCCATCGCCAAGGTAACCAGGCCTGATTCAAACAGTTTGTATTTGATGTTTTATCGTCAGTCGTCATTAATACTCATCCTTAACGAGACGTCTGCGTGCAGAAAGGACCCGAGACGAAGAAGACTGAGATTCTGGTTCTGGACCCGAAGAGGAGCAACGCCATCAACATCGGGATGACCGTGCTGCCGGCAGTCCACGTCATCAAGACCGCCATCCTCAACTTTGACGAGTTCGCCATCAGCAAGGAGGGCATCGAGGTACCGCCCACTTCCTGTCAGCAGAGGGCGCCGTCTGATGTTTATCTTTGATCACATGATTTAACAGCTGACTGTCCTCTGTCCCGAGTAGAAGATCCTGACCATGACCCCGACAGACGAGGAGAAGCAGAAGATCCAGGAGGCTCAGCTGGCCAATCCCGACATTCCTCTGGGCACGGCGGAGCAGTTCCTGTTCAGCCTGGCCTCCATCAGTGCCCTGACCCCGCGCCTGCAGCTCTGGGCCTTCAAACTCAACTATGAGGCCCTGGAGAAGGTAACTCGCATTTACAGAGTTCCCTGAAGTACACACAGTGTACAGGTATACGAGAACACATCAGAGGTCACCTCCTGTCAGGTACGTCTGTCTGCACCTGCAAGAACGTTTACCCACAGAAACATGGACAGGTTCTCACCGTGATCTTACAGGTGACCTTACAGGTGACCTTACAGGTGACTTTTACAGGTGACTTTACAGGTGACCTTACAGGTGACCTTATAGGTGACCTTACAGGTGACTTTACAGGTGATGTTCTGCAGCAGCATGCTCAGACTGTGACTGTGTCGCCCTCTGCAGGAGATCGCAGAGCCGCTGTTTGACCTGAAGCTAGGCATGGAGCAGCTGGCATCCAATCAGACCTTCAGGAGGATCCTCGCAACGCTGCTCGCCATCGGGAACTTCCTGAACAGCTCTAATGTGAGAACCCAAACACTCGTCTGCACCTCACCTGTCCTCACCTGATGAAGGTTACACACAGTTTGTAGAGAGCTCAGGTCAGAAACATTTAATCCTGAATGAAGTCAGAGCAGCTGAGAGTTCACCGAGTTCACACAGACGTGTTTCTACAAACAGATTACTGTTAATCCATCTGTGTGTGTGTGTGTGTGTGTGTGTGTGTGTGTGTGTGTGTGTGTGTGTGTGTGTGTGTGTGTGTGTGTGTGTGTGTGTGTGTATGTGTGTGTGTGTGTGTGTGTGTGTGTGTGTGTGTGTGTATGTGCAGGCTAAAGGCTTCGAGCTGGGTTACCTGGAGAAGGTGGTGGAGGTGAAGGACACGGTTCACCGTCAGTCTCTCCTTCATCATACCTGCAACCTCGTGGTGGAAAAATACCCAGAATGCTCGGACGTGTACTCAGAGATTCCCGCCATCACTCGCTCCGCCAAAGTAAAACTCTGTTCTGTTTCCTGTTTCCCACCAAAATAAAGGTCTGTCCTGTTTCCTGTTTCCCAGAGTGCACTGCTCTAACCAAGTGAACCCTCACCTTTCTTTCAGGTGGACTTTGAGCTGCTGTCGGAGAACCTGGTCCAGCTGGAGAGACGCTGCAAAGCATCATGGGACAACCTGAAGGTGGTCGCCAAACACGAAACCAAGGCGGTCCTGAAGAACAAGATGACGGACTTCCTGAAGGACTGCACGCAGAGGATCGTGATCCTGAAGGTGGTCCACAGGAGGGTCATCAACAGGTCAGAACATTCAGAGAACGTTCACAGAACATTCAGGGAACATACAGGAGGGTCATCAACAGGTCAGAACATTCAGAGAACGTTCAGACAACATTCAGTGAACATACAGGAAACGTTCAGGGAACATACAGGAGGGTCATCAACAGGTCAGAACATTCAGGGAACGTTCACAGAACATTCAGAGAACGTTCAGGGAACATTCAGGGAACATAGAACAGTCACACACCATTCTTCATACAGATCCACCTGACAGTCTAGGCTAATACCTCCTCCTCCTCCTCCTCCTCCTCCTCCTCCTCCTCCTCAGGTTCCACTCCTTCCTGTTGTTCCTGGGTCAGCCGTCCTCGTCAGTTCGGGACATTAAGGTCACCAGTTTCTGTCGGATCATCAGTGAGTTCTCCCTCGAGTACAGAACCACCAGAGAACGGGTTCTGACCCAGAAACGCAAACGGGCCGCTCACAGAGAGAGAACCAAGACCAGAGGCAAGATGATCACCGAGGTAACCACGCTCTGCTCCTCTACAGGGGGTCAGGGGTCACTGTCGGGGTCAGGGGTCACTGTCAGGGTCAGAGGTAATCGTCAGGGTCAGGGGTCGCCTTCAGAATCTGCAGACTGAGCGTGCGTTCAGACAGGAACAGGAAAACTGGACACCGGCGACGTTTTTTCATTCATTTCAGTGGAGGGTTGTGCGTTTCTGCACCGGCAGCCGCAACGCAGGGGTTGCTGCAAAAAACATCGCCGACGTGCGGGACAGAAGTTGAGCGAGATTAAACTTTCAACTCACAAGCCAATCAGACACTCAGATCGGTCAACCCTCCACAGACAGCCTGAAATGTCTCTGAGACTGTCTCTGAGACTGTCTCTGAGACTGTCTCTGAGACTATCCAGTTGGATTCACGGACTAAACTCTGATAATCTGTGTGTGTGATCTCACTTTGCTCACAGCTTTGGTAGAGAGACATAGAGTAACAACACAGAGAGCGAGCGCCGGCCTCGATAAAGCTGTCATTAATCAGAGAAATAAAAAGTTATTTCCTGATTGTTTCACAGCGGTTACATTCAGCAGGTATAGACACGCCCACAGCAACACACCTCAGCTCCCCTCACCCCCCACCACCGGTTGCCGGTTTCCCTGTTCCTGTCTGAATACGCGTTGACTCAGATAAGATTTTAGTTGAACTACATTTAAAAAACTTTTTGTAGTTTCATCTGTAACATGTGACCTTCCTAAGCCCTGCCCCTTGTCGCTCTGTGCTCCAATCAGAGTTGGGCCTTGTTTCCTGTCTGTTGTCGCTCATGAAGGTTTAATAAAGTTTGAATGTGTCGTTAAACACGTCTTCCTCTTCCTCATCCTCTCAGACGGAGAAGTTTTCGGGGGCGGTGCCTCAGGATAGCCCCTCCCCCGTCTCCATGACGGCGGGGGCCGAGCCTGCTCAGGAGGAGGAGCATGAGAACATGAAGAATCTGCTGATCAGCACCAACAGCAGCCTGACCGACCCGAGAGGCCTGAGGCGGTCCAGAGCCGTCCGCAGTAAGACGCGTCTGACCACGCTCAGTTCACACCGGGGTTCTGTGGTTACCATGGTGACGCATAAGAACGTTCAGCATCATCCAATCACAGACAAGATCTTTGAGACGCCTCGCTCTAAATTTAAACAGACTGGACTCAGACTCAGTGTGGTTCTGGTCCGGAGTAATCAGGTTCAGTTTGAGTCAGTCGCTGTGAACAGCTGATTGTGTTTGTCAGCTGAGACGACTGGCTGAACCGGTCCCATGTGGACTTCCTGTCAGAGGACAGATCAGGTTCAGAGTTGGCTCCAGGACCTGATCCAGATCACCAGATCCTAAACTTCCTGCTCGGTCACTTTGTAATCAGAGTACTTCCTGTTACATCCTGTTTGTCATGATTCTGCAGAAACCTTCATCTGATCCACAATCTGGACTTACTGGATCGTTTCTGATTTGAACCTGAACCTGAACCCGGACCTGGACCTGACACACACAGACACAGAACCTGACTTTGTTAGTTCACAATAGATAAAAGAAAAGAACCTTGTGTGTTAGTCCAGTTCTGGTTCTGATTCTGGTCCTGGTTCTGGTCCTCAGGTCTTGGCAGGGTGAGTCCGTCTATGATGTCTGTAGCCAAAGAAGACGGGATGAGCCCTCAGGACGACGCCACAGATGAAATCATGGACCGCCTGGTCAAGTCCGTTACCCAGAATCCTTCAGACCGACCGGCCAGCCCCAAGACCCGCAAACGGTCCCGGCTCAACAGGAAGTCACGTGAGTACACGGCATGATGGGAAACTGAGTTCTTTAGATCAGAACCAAGGTTAGAGAGCGCTGTGGTAGTTTTCTGGATGTTTTCCGTCTCTGTCGTTCCTAGTTTGGTTCTGTTGAGGCCCGTCGTGTCCTCTGCAGGTTTAGTCCAGTTCAGTGTGTTCAGTCCAAACAGCTGTTGTGTCCTAAACAGCTCGTTATCTGAGTGGCTTCGTATCTCTGTTGTCACTTCCTGTGATAATCCGCTCAGCTGATAACAGCACACGATAACCCACAATGCACCCGGACACCTGGCGTCCACGTCTACCTGTAGACAGACATGTTAGTCAGTTAGACAGGCTCACCTGTGTGTGTGTTTGTGTGTTTCAGTGAGGCGCACTCTGAAGAGCGGGCTCAGTCTGGACGTGGTTCAGGCTCTGGGACTCAACAACAAGTCCGGAGACAAAGTCTGAGCAGAGACTCGATCAATCGATGGATCGATGATCACGTATCTATTAAAGAGACTGAACCCAGACCAGCCCGGAGAGACAACACAAGGAACAGACTGTCTGGATTTTTACCCAGAATTCATTGTGTTTAACATTCGTCATTTTAAAATGTTTCATTCAAACCGCTCCGACGTCTTTAGAGCGTTCTGATTGGTCGGACTGCTCGCTCTTCAATGACCTTTAATTATCACAAAGTTCACGTTACCTTCATGTGGTTCTGTGAGGTTCTGATCCAGAGTCAGTCACATCGCTCTGTTCAAATCCAGACTTCACTGATAAAACATCAATCTAACCAGATCACATTCAAACAGACAGGCTGGTGGAGGTCTGGTGGAGGTCTGGTGGAGCAGTGATTCGTGTTCTGTGAGGTTAAATTATGTTTTTCAGTGAAGTCTGGAGTCTTTGAACACATCACAGCTGACATGGAGGTGAAGTGAACACTGACTCTGGATCAGAACCTCACACAACCACACACTGTTACTTTAAAGTCCGGCTGACCTGGGAGCAGTTTGAAACTCAAATTGAATCTGACGTCAAACATTCTCCATCCTGGAAAGTTTTTGAAAAGTTTCCTTGAAAATGAATCCAGACTTCATAAAGTTCTCATGAAACACTAAAACGGGTCGAGATTCTTTGGTTTGATTCAAGGTTTGTCAAACGTTTTAAATCATCAAAATGTTCAAAGTTTAAGTTTAATAAAAATAAGTTCAAAATTAAGATTCACAAAGTTCAACCAAAACACACAACGTGGTACACCTGTCTGTCTGTTTACCTGTCTGTCTGTCTGTTTACCTGTCTGTCTGTTTACCTGTCTGTCTGTCTGCCTGTCTCACATTAGTCATGTTTAGTTTTTTGCACACTGTCGTGCTGTTTTGTGTTTTTCTGACTTCAGGTTTGTTTGTTTGTTTGTTTGTTTGTTTGTTTGTTTGTTTGTTTTGTTTTTTCAGGTTTAAAAAAATTTTCTTCACTGTTTTTTTTGTCACAAACTTTATTTAAATTTGAAGATGAACATTTTACAGAACGACTCGCTGTGTTTCAGATAAATTGAATAAAAGTTTTTATGAAAGAACGTCTGGAGTTAATTTATTTTATATGAAGTGATGAAGAAAAGTTCATCTGACGTTACCGTGACAACAAATCAACTGTTTAACTTTTGATAATAATGAACTGTTAAAATATTCACAGTTCAGAGACGTCAAACGAGTTCAAGTATATAATGATACATATCTTTCAATTAAAAAAATATATGAATAAGAGCGTTATAATGATGTCACTGACATCATCATTATATTATAATATTATAATGATGTCAGTGACATCATTATAATATTATAATATAATGATGTCACTGACATCATTATATTATAATCAAACACGAGCTCCGTTTGATGTCACACTGACTCGTTCTGTTATTCTGAATATTCTGCACAACTGAACCACAGCGTGACGTTCAGGGTGACGTCACGCTGTACCGATATTGAGAACAACAGAACAGCCTCTGTGTTTTATTTATTTTATTCAACAGGAAGAAGTGACAGATGATGATTTGTTTGTTTGTTTATCATTTTTTACACTGTTGCCAAGCAACACATCAACACTTCCTGAAGACTTATCTGACAGCTTCAACGGCTGTCGTCCAATCAAATCACTCGGTCTTAACTTCCTGTTGTTCTTTATGAAACCAAAAAAGTTGAAACGTCTCAGGATGTTTCAGGACAGGAACCGGAAGTGGACGAGGTCATGGCGTGAAACAGGGCGGGGCTTAGGAAGTGTCAGTGTCATCATCCTGATTGGTTCATACTGTCCTACAGACCCTGAAGGCATCACGACAACTTCAACCTGAAGTTTTAAACTCCTCATCAAAATGACGTCAGCCTCCTGTAGTGATGAGCTCTGACGTCACTGATCACCTGTCTACCTGCAGTGTCTCCGTCTCTTTAAAGGCGGGCTGGGCGGGTCACATGTTCGGTGTCTCCTCCTCCGTGTTACCGTGTGTGTGTGTGTGTGTGTGTGTGTGTGTGTGTGTGTGTGTGTGTGTGTGTGTGTGTGGTGATGTTGAACACCGGCTCCCGGCCTCCCTCCTCGGCTCCGTGTCCTCTCCGTGTCTCGGTGCGTATATAAGTCCGGTGGGGGGGGGATGTCAGCCCGCTGAGCTCCGGGAGAAGATGCCGCCGCTCGGTCTGTTGCTGCTGCTGTTCACGGCCGCCGCTGCCGCCGCCGCCGACCTGCACCACACGGGCGCTCCGCCGCTCCGGGGACCGGGGCTCGGCTTCTCTCCGTCGGTCCCCGCCTCTCCCTCCGCCCCGCCGCTCCTCCTCCTCGGTGAGGAATATGGGGCGCCCGGTGTCGCCTTGGCCCGGTCCGCGGCGGAGGAGCCGGCCGGTCCCGGAGAGGAGGAAGAAGGTGCGGAGCATCATCATCACGGCGGCGGGTACCGGGTGGTCCAGTGGGAGTGGAGCTACGTCCAGACTCCGTACATCATCGCCATCTGGCTACTGGTGGCCAGCGTGGCCAAGATCCGTAAGTCCGCACGCGGGGAGTGTGTGTGTGTGTGTGTGTGTGTGTGTGGTGGACCAGGACCAGAACTTGATCCAGACTTAAGTTTGATCAGAACCAGAGTTTGTCTGCAGGTTGTTTAACAGATGAATGTCAAACTAACTTTAAAACACAGTCTGCAGACTGAACCAGGTCCAGTTTGAACTCATCACAGAACCGAGACCAGAACTTTAACAAAGAGAAACAAAAACATCAAAATTATTTTTAGATTCGTCTCATGAATATTTAAATTCAACGTTAAAACATTTAAAATATGTTGACGTCACGGAGACTACGTCCAGGTTTTAGACAGTCTGCGGGGACGTCACGGAGACTACGTCCAGGTTTTAGACAGTCTGCGGGGACGTCACGGAGACTACGTCCAGGTTTTAGACAGTCTGCGGGGACGTCACGGAGACTACGTCCAGGTTTTAGACAGTCTGCGGGGACGTCACGGAGACTACGTCCAGGTTTTAGACAGTCTGCGGGGACGTCACGGAGACTACGTCCAGGTTTTAGACAGTCTGCGGGGACGTCACAGAGACTACGTCCAGGTTTTAGACAGTCTGCGGGGACGTCACGGAGACTACGTCCAGGTTTTAGACAGTCTGCGGGGACGTCACGGAGACTACGTCCAGGTTTTAGACAGTCTGCGGGGACGTCACAGAGACTACGTCCAGGTTTTAGACAGTCTGCGGGGACGTCACAGAGACTACGTCCAGGTTTTAGACAGTCTGCGGGGACGTCACAGAGACTACGTCCAGGTTTTAGACAGTCTGCGGGGAGGTCACTACGTCCAGGTTTTAGACAGTCTGCGGGGACGTCACGGAGACTACGTCCAGGTTTTAGACAGTCTGCGGGGACGTCACGGAGACTACGTCCAGGTTTTAGACAGTCTGCGGGGACGTCACGGAGACTACCTCCAGGTTTTAGACAGTCTGCGGGGACGTCACGGAGACTACGTCCAGGTTTTAGACAGTCTGCGGGGACGTCACGGAGACTACGTCCAGGTTTTAGACAGTCTGCGGGGACATCACGGAGACTACGTCCAGGTTTTAGACAGTCTGCGGGGAGGTCACTACGTCCAGGTTTTAGACAGTCTGTGGGGAGGTCACTACGTCCAGGTTTTAGACAGTCTGCGGGGACGTCACGGAGACTACGTCCAGGTTTTAGACAGTCTGCGGGGACGTCACGGAGACTACGTCCAGGTTTTAGACAGTCTGCGGGGACGTCACGGAGACTACGTCCAGGTTTTAGAGAGTCTGCGGGGACGTCACGGAGACTACGTCCAGGTTTTAGACAGTCTGCGGGGACGTCACGGAGACTACGTCCAGGTTTTAGACAGTCTGCGGGGACGTCACGGAGACTACGTCCAGGTTTTAGACAGTCTGCGGGGAGGTCACTACGTCCAGGTTTTAGACAGTCTGTGGGGAGGTCACTACGTCCAGGTTTTAGACAGTCTGCGGGGACGTCACGGAGACTACGTCCAGGTTTTAGACAGTCTGTGGTCAGATCATAAAGAACAGATCTGTCAGGTTGTCTTGTGATCAAAGAGTTGTTGGTTCGATTCCCGCCTCCCTCAGTCCAGTCCAAAGTGTCCTTGAGTGACATCCCGACCTCCTCATGTCTGTGATGTCACTGTGATGTCACTGTGATGTCTGTGATGTCACTGTGATGTGATAAATGTTGTAAAATCTTTTGGTGGTTGGTTCATCTCAAACAGGAAGTCTAAACACTGAGCAGGTCACATGACTCGTCTGATTTATGAAATGATTGAAAGTAAACGAGCAGCAGACTGTGAGCAGAGACAGACCAGCAGGACTCACCCTCCTCCCCCGTCCCTCTTTAAACATTTTGTTCCTCCGTCATGGCTGTGAGGACACACACACACACACACACACACACACACACGTTTCCTGCTGGTGACTCACGGCTGCAGACAATAACATGCTAACATGCTGCTCATTAATGTGATTAGCTGCTTGCTGAGGCTCTGTCCATTCAGTCCAGTCGTCTCATCATGTGAGTGTTAAACCAATAACAAGTGACACACACACACACACACACACACACACACACACACACACAGCCTGATGTTCTTCTTCTGTGGTGCCACAAAGCTCCATTAAAAACATCAATGAGTCACAGTGTAGTTCATTCACTCACGAGAGCACAGACTGTAGATTAAAGTACAATAATAATAATAATGATAATAATAATTTAGTGTTTGCTTCATCACACAGCACTGGATCATAAGGCAGATCTGCACAATCATCAAAAAGGTTCAAAGTCTCATATTTTATATAAAGTTATAAAATGAAATGTGACTGAACGTTATAACAATATTCACATTATTAAGACGTACAAACTTATCATGGTGTAACCAGAAAATTTTCGAAATGTGATAACTTATATTGTTATAACACGATAACTTGTATTGTTATAACACGATAACTTGTATTGTTATAACAACACGATAACTTGTACTGTTATAACACGATAACTTGTACTGTTATAACACGATAACTTGTATTGTTATAACAACACGATAACTTGTACTGTTATAACACGATAACTTGTATTGTTATAACACGATAACTTATATTGTTATAACACGATAACTTATATTGTTATAACACGATAACTTGTACTGTTATAACACGATAACTTGTATTGTTATAACAACACGATAACTTGTATTGTTATAACACGATAACTTGTACTGTTATAACACGATAACTTGTATTGTTATAACAACACGATAACTTGTATTGTTATAACACGATAACTTATATTGTTATAACACGATAACTTATATTGTTATAACACAATAACCTGTACTGTTATAACACGATAACTTGTACTGTTATAACACGATAACTTGTATTGTTATAACAACACGATAACTTGTACTGTTATAACACGATAACCTGTACTGTTATAACACGATAACTTAGATTGTTATAACACGATAACTTATATTGTTATAACACGATAACCTGTACTGTTATAACACGATAACTTGTACTGTTATAACACGATAACTTGTATTGTTATAACAACACGATAACTTGTACTGTTATAACACGATAACCTGTACTGTTATAACACGATAACCTGTACTGTTATAACACGATAACTTGTACTGTTATAACACGATAACTTATATTGTTATAACACGATAACTTACACGATAACTTGTATTGTTATAACAACACGATAACTTGTACTGTTATAACACGATAACCTGTACTGTTATAACACGATAACTTGTACTGTTATAACACGATAACTTGTATTGTTATAACAACACGATAACTTGTACTGTTATAACACGATAACCTGTACTGTTATAACACGATAACCTGTACTGTTATAACACGATAACTTGTACTGTTATAACACAATAACTTGTATTGTTATAACACGATAACTTGTATTGTTATAACACGATAACTTGTACTGTTATAACACGATAACTTACACGATAACTTATATTGTTATAACACGATACCTTGTATTGTTATAACACAATAACTTGTACTGTTATAACACGATAACTTATACTGTTATAACACGATAACTTACACGATAACTTATATTGTTATAACACGATAACTTACACGATAACTTATATTGTTATAACACGATACCTTGTATTGTTATAACACAATAACTTGTACTGTTATAACACGATAACATATACTGTTATAACACGATAACTTACACGATAACTTGTACTGTTATAACACGATAACTTGTACTGTTATAACACTATAACTTACACGATAACTTATATTGTTATAACACGATAACTTGTATTGTTATAACACGATAACTTGTACTGTTATAACACGATAACTTATACTGTTATAAAACGATAACTTACACGATAATTTATATTGTTATAACACAATAACCTGTATTGTTATAACACGATAACTTATATTGTTATAACACGATAACCTGTACTGTTATAACACGATAACCTGTACTGTTATAACACGATAACTTGTACTGTTATAACACGAACACGATAACTTGTACTGTTATAACACGATAACTTGTACTGTTATAACACGATAACTTATATTGTTATAACACGATAACCTGTACTGTTATAACACGATAACTTGTACTGTTATAACACGATAACTTGTATTGTTATAACACGATAACCTGTACTGTTATAACACGATAACTTATACTGTTATAACACGATAACTTACACGATAACTTATATTGTTATAACACGATAACTTACACGATAACTTGTACTGTTATAACACGATAACTTGTATTGTTATAACACGATAACTTGTACTGTTATAACACGATAACTTGTACTGTTATAACACGATAACTTATATTGTTATAACACGATAACTTATATTGTTATAACACGATAACTTACACGATAACTTGTACTGTTATAACACAATAACTTGTACTGTTATAACACAATAACTTGTACTGTTATAACACGATAACTTATATTGTTATAACACGATAACTTACACGATAACTTGTACTGTTATAACACAATAACTTGTATTGTTATAACACGATAACTTATATTGTTATAACACGATAACTTAGACGATAACTTGTACTGTTATAACACAATAACTTGTACTGTTATAACACGATAACTTATATTGTTATAACACGATAACTTATATTGTTATAACACGATAACTTACACGATAACTTGTACTGTTATAACACAATAACTTGTATTGTTATAACACGATAACTTGTATTGTTATAACACGATAACTTGTATTGTTATAACACGATAACCTGTACTGTTATAACACGATAACTTATATTGTTATAACACGATAACTTATATTGTTATATAACACGATAACCTGTACTGTTATAACACGATAACTTGTATTGTTATAACACGATAACTTATATTGTTATAACACGATAACTTACACGATAACTTATATTGTTATAACACGATAACTTATTGTTACATATATCACGTTATAATGTGAAAAATTTCATAACATTGTAGGTTTTCATGTTGTAATAATGTGATAATGTGTGAAATCTTGTTCTAAGAACATACTGAGTAGTGTTTATGTTTTGCAGTTCTGCAGTTATCAGTTGTGGTTTCTGGCACTTCCTGTGTTGGTTTCATTTGACAGCCACAGAGGTTGCTGCTTGTTGCATCATTTGTCCACTAACTCAGTTTGTGTTTCTGTTTTTATCCAAACAACCTTTACACAAATATTCAAACTGTAGTCATTTGTTTCTCTTATACGTTTTCTAAAGTTTTTCTTGTCATTAAATCTCATGTTCAGACTAACAACATGTTCTGTCTCTGACTGATGATCAGAGTCAAACTCAGGCTAACACTTTAAATGTTTGAGCTTCATGTGGAGCAGCTGAATGTTCTCAGTGTCTCTGTCCTCACCGCCCGTCTGCTGTGTGGGAGGTTCATCTGTGTGTGTGTTCATATTTACTGCAACACACGTGTGTGTGTGTGTGTGTGTGTGTGTGTGTGTGTGTGTGTGTTCAATGTACAGCTGAATTCATGTCACATGTTTCACGTTCAAATGTTGTTTCATTGTTACAGGAAGTCATCATCAGGTTCATGTGGAGGTCAGACAGACGTTCATGCTGCGTTCAGGAGTCAGAAAACAGGAATTCACAGTTTGTACGGCCACAAAGGGTCAGCAGCAAAAATTCAACTGGTACAACTTCAACGGACAAACGCTTCAGTGATCCAAACACAGATGACAGAAAGAAAGAAGTGACTGTGAGCGGACAAAGGAAGTGAAGGAAAGAAGGAGGCAGTGAAGGAAAGGAGGCAGTGAGGGAAAGAAGGAGGTAGTGAAGGAAAGAAGGAGATAATGAGGCAAAGAAAGAGGTAGTGAGAGAAAGAAGGAAGTCATGAAGAAAAATTGAGGTAGTCAAGGAAAGAAGGAGGTCTGTTCGGGTCTCTAACTTGTGTTTCTCATCCTGCAGTGTTCCATTTTTCTCAGCGGTTCACCACCGTGGTTCCGGAGAGCTGCATGCTGATTCTGTTGGGTCTGGTTCTGGGCGGGGTCGTCCTCATAGCCAATAAGAAGCAGCTGTACCAGCTGGAGCCCGCCCTCTTCTTCCTCTTCCTGCTGCCGACCATCGTGGGCGACGCCGGATACTTCATGCCGGCCCGCCTCTTCTTCGACAACCTGGGAGCCATCCTGACATACGCCGTGGTCGGAACGCTGTGGAACGCCTTCTGCACCGGGTTCTGCCTGTACGCAGCCAAACTGCTGGGGGTCATAGGTCAGTGTGAGGTCACGAGGAGGCGAGGAGGTGTTACTGATCAGCTGATCCATACGTTTGATTTGAAATTCTTTGATTTACTGTGATTGTGGCGCCCCCTGTGGACAGCAGTTAACATGTGTGTGTGTGTGTGTGTGCAGATGAGCGCGTGCAGGCCGACCTAATGGACTTCCTGTTGTTTGGAGCGTTGATCTCGGCTGTCGACCCGGTGGCGGTGCTGGCCGTGTTTGAGGAGGTTCACGTCAACGACACGCTGTTCATCATCGTGTTCGGAGAGTCGCTGGTTAACGACGCCGTCACCGTGGTGAGACACACACACACACACACACACACACACACACTGTAAATACAGAAACATCTCATGATGTAAGGTTGGTGTGTTGCCATGGCAACAGAGAGGCTGTCCTGTCATTGCTGTGATGTCAGCAGGTGTGTATTCACAGAGTTTATTTGAACAAAGTTTGTCAGTGTGTTCACATCGACAGCAGCCGTCTGTCGTCCAGCTGTTTGTCCTGAAGGTGGCGCTAGAGGAAGCATCACAGCGGGGCGTTCCTTTAATGTGTCACAGATGTTTGATGACGAGCAGAAACTCTGAGTTTGAGTTCAAAATGAGATTAAAGAGTTCAGAGCAGATTAACGCTGCTAATCCTCAACAGAACTCTGAATATGAACTAATCCACCACTGAGAGAAGGAAGGAGGGGAAGGAGGTGAGGGGGGTGAAGAGGGAAGGAGGTGAGGGGAGGGAAGGAGGTGAAGAGTGAAGGAAGTGAAGAGAAACAGACTATAGATGATCTGAACATCATAAATCAAACTGAGGTGACTCCACGTGGTCTCTGAAACAGTCATCACTGTTTATGATTATTGTTTATACAAATCATTATGTCACTTTCATCTTCGAACTGTCTATAAAATGTGTTTTATTTTCATCACTTATGAGCTAACACGTAGCTAACACGTAGCATATCTAAAGACAGGAAAGGAGGAAGTTGACTGAGGCTTGCTCAGCAGTGATTGGAGCACAGAGAGAAAAGAGGCAGGACTTAGGAGGGGCCAATGACGTAAAAATGACAAATAAAAAGAAACTGTGATGTCACTGATGTTTTCACACTTTGATGAAGCTTTGAAAAACTCTTTCATTGATCAGTTTTTCTTCATGTTGAAGTTTATGATAATATCTGTTCTGTCTGTTCTGTCTGCTCTGTTCTTCTGTCTGTTCTGTCTGTTCTTCTGTCTGTTCTTCTGTCTGTTCTGTCTGTTCTGTCTGTTCTTCTGTCTGTTCTGTCTGTTCTGTCTATTCTGTCTGTTCTTCTGCCTGTTCTGTCTGTTCTTCTGTCTGTTCTTCTGTCTGTTCTGTCTATTCCGTCTGTTCTTCTGCCTGTTCTGTCTGTTCTTCTGTCTGTTCTTCTGTCTGTTCTGTCTGTTCTGTCTGTTCTTCTGTCTGTTCTGTCTGTTCTTCTGTCTGTTCTTCTGTCTGTCTGTTCTGTCTGTTCTTCTGTCTGTTCTGTCTGTTCTTCTGTCTGTTCTGTCTGTTCTTCTGTCTGTTCTTCTGTCTGTCTGTTCTGTCTGTCTGTTCTTCTGTCTGTTCTGTCTGTTCTGTCTGTTCTTCTGTCTGTACTTCTGTCTGTTCTTCTGTCTGTTCTGTTTGTTCTGTCTGTTGTTCTGTCTGTTCTTCTGTCTGTTCTGTCTGTTCTTCTGTCTGTTCTGTCTGTTCTTCTGTCTGTTCTGTCTGTTTTGTCTGTTCTGTCTGTTCTGTCTGTTCTTCTGTCTGTTCTTCTGTCTGTTCTGTCTATTCTGTCTGTTCTTCTGTCTGTTCTGTCTGTTGTCAGGTTTTATACAAAGTCTACATTTCCTTTGTGGAAGTCGGAGCAGAGAACGTTCAGACAGCGGATTACTTCAAAGGAGTCGGTGAGTCCACATAAAGAATCAGAACCAGAACCTCTGATCGACTGCTGTCACTCACCTTCCTGCTCCTCCTCCTCCTCCTCCTCCTGCTCCTCCTCCACCTCCTCCTCCTCCTCCTCCCCTGCTCCTCCTCCACCTCCTCCTCCTCCTCTGCAGCCTCCTTCCTCATCGTCAGTATCGGGGGCACTCTGGTGGGTCTGGTGTTCGCCGTCATCCTCGGCTTCATCACTCGTTTCACCAAGAAGGTTCGGATCATCGAGCCTCTCTTCGTCTTCCTGCTCGTCTACCTGGCCTACCTGACCGCCGAGCTCTTCTCCTTGTCTGCCATTCTGTCGTAAGTCTCCCCCCGACCAGAACCAGAACCAGAACCAGAACCACGAGACAGACCATCACGACCTGTTAACATGCCCATCCAGGACCAGAACCACCAGTTGTGAGAGAACAGTTTGTTTCAACATGTTGTCAGTTGGTCGGTGCAGTATTTCTGGTTGGTTGCTCAGAGGTTCCTGAGGTGTTTGGGGTGGTTCTGGTTCTGGTTCTGGTTCTGGATTGATCGGCTTGTCATGTATCCGTCATGGCTTGTGTTTGTGAGATCACAGTGGACGTTGTAAACGTCTCTCTCTCCTCAGGATGACCTTCTGTGGTATCGGTGCCAATAAATACGTGGAGGCCAACATTTCCCAGAAGTCTCGGACCACGGTGAAGTACACGATGAAGACTCTGGCGAGCATCGCGGAGACCATCATCTTCATCTTCCTCGGCATCTCAGCAGTAGACAAGTCCAAGTGGGCCTGGGACACCGGCCTGGTGTCCTGTACGCTCGTCTTCATCTTCGTCTTCAGAGCTGCGGGTCAGTCGCTTCCTCTGTTTCCATAGCAACTGAACAATACATCTCCTGCATATCATCCAGTCAGAGCAGAGATTTATTGATTCATCACGTACGAGCTCTGCGTCATGCCCGCTCTCTGATTGGCTGTCCTGACTTTCAGTAACCTCTGTGCTCCAGGTGTGATTGGTCAGACTTGGGTTCTGAACCGTTTCCGCCTCGTCCCATTGGACAAGATCGACCAGGTGGTGATGTCATACGGCGGCCTGCGGGGGGCGGTGGCGTTCGCTCTGGTGGTGCTGCTGGACGGCGAGCAGGTCAAAGCCAAGGATTACTTTGTTGCCACGACGATCGTGGTCGTCTTCTTCACTGTCATGTTCCAGGTACAAACAGGAAGTGTTTGTTTGTGATAACAGGTCGTGTGACCTCATTCTTCCTGGACATTTCACTGTTGCATGGTGGGAACTGAAGTCAGTGAGTGTGTGTTTAATGTGAGTGTGTAAACAGACAGTGAATCTGTGTGTGTGTCTGTGTGTGTGTGTGTGTGTGTGTGTGTGTGTGTTTCTTTGCTCGACGCATGGCGACAGGAAGTTAACCCAGCTGTTTCCTGTCTCGTTATGACGTCAGACTCAGTTTAAAGAGCTGAAGCTGAGACGAGGTGAACCGGAGGACAGGTTCATGCAAATGCTTCAAATGTGAATGCGCTGATATGATTCAGAGTGACATCACTTCCTGTTGATACCGTTATCTCTCAGGAACCTCAAACAGACGCTGCAGAAGTTCCTTCAGTTTAACAGTTTAACAGTAATCTGAGTAACTGCTAATTCAGCTAACTGCTAATTCAGCTAACTGCTAATTCAGCTAACTCGGCACAGCTGTCTGGGTTTGGTCTGAGGCGGTGTTGTTGTTGTTGTTGTTGTTGTTGTTGATGATGACAGACGTTCAGACTCAGCTCGTCCAGGACCGACGAACCACGAAGTGTAAAGTTTGTCCGAAGCTGAACGACAAAATCAAAGTTTCACTGTAGAAGAACGATGACGACATCATGAAGGTTTAACGAGGAATTAGCTCCTCAAAGTGTTTGTACTTCCTGTCGGTCTGTAATCGTGGTGTCTGTACTTCCTGTCAGGGTCTGACCATCAAACCGCTCGTTAATTGGCTCAAAGTTCCTCGTTCAACGAGCAGGAAGCCGACGATCAACGAGGAGATCCATGAGAGGGTGAGTTCACTTTTTCTTCTTCATCATCTTCATCATCATCATCATCATCTTCATCATCTTCATCATCGTCATCATCACCTTCTTCTTCTTCTCTTGTCTTCAGGCCTTCGATCACATCCTCACAGCGGTCGAGGACATCGCAGGTCTGCAGGGTTATCACCACTGGAGAGACAAGTGAGTCCATGATGACATCATGATGACATCATAATATGAATCAATAACTTTAATTTAATTATTATTCATTTTATAACAGCAGCTTTAAAAACAGTTTATAATCTGACCCCAAAGAAACAAACAGGACAATTAAAAACATTTAAAATGTGTCAACATGAAGAAAGACTAAAATAATATGAATAAAATATAGAAATAGAAATATTATATAAATATTTGGACTTCACACATGAACTTTATCTGTTGTTGTTGTAATGACTGAAAATGAACAGCAGGGGGAGCTCCTTCATCAGACTGACACAAAACACAGAGAGGAAGAAACAGAAACACTAAAACATCCAAATATTATTATTGTTAACATAATTGTTATTGTTAATTTAATCATAGTTTTATTAAATATAATGATGAATACAATAATGAAGATCGTCTGTCTGTCTGTCTGTCTGTCTGTTTACCTGTCTGTCTGTCTGTCTGTCTGTCTGTCTGTCTCTGTCTGTCTGTCTGTCTGTCTGTCTCTGTCTGCCTGTCTGTCTGTCTGTCTGTCTGTCTGTCTGCCTGTCTGCTTACCTGTCTGTCTTTCAGGTGGGAGCAGTTTGATAAGAATTACCTGAGTAAGCTTCTGTTGAGGAAGTCTGTGTACAGGAAGAGTGAGCTGTGGGAGGCCTATCAGAAGATCAACATCAGGGACGCCATCAGTGTCATCGACCAGGTGAGGAGGACGTTTGTTCAGAGGCAGCAGGTAGGAGGTGTGGTCAGTCATCGCTGGCTGTCATGGTAACAGACTGTACACTGTCAGACTGTACACTGTCCGACTGTCAGACTGTACACTGTCAGACTGTCAGACTGTACACTGTCAGACTGTACACTGTCCGACTGTCAGACTGTCAGACTGTACACTGACACACTGTATACTGACACACTGTATACTCAGACTGTACACTGTCAGACTGTACACTGTCAGACTGTACACTCAGACTGTATACTCAGACTGTACACTCAGACTGTATACTCAGACTGTACACGCAGACTGTACACTCGGACTGTATACTGTCAGACTGTACACTCAGACTGTACACTCAGACTGTATACTCAGACTGTGCACTGTCAGACTGTATACTCAGACTGTACACTGTCAGACTGTACACTCAGACTGTACACTCAGACTGTGCACTGACAGACTGTATACTCAGACTGTACACTGTCAGACTGTACACTCAGACTGTACACTGACAGACTGTACACTCAGACTGTACACTGTCAGACTGTACACTCAGACTGTATACTCAGACTGTACACTGTCAGACTGTACACTCAGACTGTTTACTCAGACTGTGCACTGACAGACTGTATACTCAGACTGTACACTGTCAGACTGTACACTCAGACTGTTTACTCAGACTGTACACTCAGACTGTTTACTCAGACTGTGCACTGACAGACTGTATACTCAGACTGTACACTGTCAGACTGTACACTGTCAGACTGTATACTCAGACTGTACACTGACAGACTGTATACTCAGACTGTACACTGTCAGACTGTACACTCAGACTGTTTACTCAGACTGTGCACTGACAGACTGTATACTCAGACTGTACACTGTCAGACTGTACACTGTCAGACTGTATACTCAGACTGTACACTGACAGACTGTATACTCAGACTGTACACTGTCAGACTGTACACTCAGACTGTACACTCAGACTGTCTACTCAGACTGTACACTCAGACTGTATACTCAGACTGTACACTCAGACTGTACACTGTCAGACTGTACACTCAGACTGTATACTCAGACTGTACACTCAGACTGTTTACTCAGACTGTACACTCAGACTGTACACTGTCAGACTGTACACTCAGACTGTACACTCAGACTGTTTACTCAGACTGTACACTCAGACTGTACACTGTCAGACTGTATACTCAGACTGTATACTCAGACTGTACACTCAGACTGTTTACTCAGACTGTACACTCAGACTGTATACTCAGACTGTACACTCAGACTGTACACTCGGACTGTATACTGTCAGACTGTACACTCAGACTGTATACTCAGACTGTGCACTGTCAGACTGTATACTCACTACAGACTAACTTTCAGACTGTACACTCAGACTGTACACCAACTCACTACTGTACACAGACTCTACTTCAACTGTACACTCAGACTGTACACTCAGACTGTATACTCAGACTGTACCGTCACTGTCAGACTGTATACTCAGACTGTACACTCAGACTGTACACTCAGACTGTACACTCAGACTGTACACTCAGACTGTACACTGTCAGACTGTACACTCAGACTGTACACTCAGACTGTACACTCAGACTGTACACTCAGACTGTATACTCAGACTGTACACTGAGACTTAAAGATGTTTACCAGACTGTGCACTCAGACTGTATACCGACTGTCAGACTGTACACTGTCAGACTGTACACTCAGACTGTACACTCAGACTGTATACTCAGACTGTACACTGTCAGACTGTACACTCAGACTGTTTACTCAGACTGTGCACTGACAGACTGTATACTCAGACTGTACACTGTCAGACTGTACACTGTCAGACTGTATACTCAGACTGTACACTGACAGACTGTATACTCAGACTGTACACTGTCAGACTGTACACTCAGACTGTACACTCAGACTGTCTACTCAGACTGTACACTCAGACTGTATACTCAGACTGTACACTCAGACTGTACACTGTCAGACTGTACACTCAGACTGTATACTCAGACTGTACACTCAGACTGTTTACTCAGACTGTACACTCAGACTGTACACTGTCAGACTGTACACTCAGACTGTACACTCAGACTGTTTACTCAGACTGTACACTCAGACTTACACTAACTACTCAGACTGTACACTGTCAGACTGTATACTCAGACTGTACACTGTCAGACTGTACACTCAGACTGTACACTCAGACTGTTACCAGACTGTATACTCAGACTGTACACTCAGACTGTACACTGTCAGACTGTATACTCAGACTGTATACTCAGACTGTACACTCAGACTGTTTACTCAGACTGTATACTCAGACTGTACACTCAGACTGTACACTCGGACTGTATACTGTCAGACTGTACACTCAGACTGTATACTCAGACTGTGCACTGTCAGACTGTATACTCAGACTGTACACTGTCAGACTGTACACTCAGACTGTACACTCAGAGTGTTTACTCAGACTGTACACTCAGACTGTATACTCAGACTGTACACTGTCAGACTGTACACTCAGACTGTACACTCAGACTGTGCACTGACAGACTGTATACTCAGACTGTACACTGTCAGACTGTACACTCAGACTGTTTACTCAGACTGTGCACTGACAGACTGTATACTCAGACTGTACACTGTCAGACTGTACACTGTCAGACTGTATACTCAGACTGTACACTGACAGACTGTATACTCAGACTGTACACTGTCAGACTGTACACTCAGACTGTTTACTCAGACTGTGCACTGACAGACTGTATACTCAGACTGTACACTGTCAGACTGTACACTGTCAGACTGTATACTCAGACTGTACACTGACAGACTGTATACTCAGACTGTACACTGTCAGACTGTACACTCAGACTGTTTACTCAGACTGTGCACTGACAGACTGTATACTCAGACTGTACACTGTCAGACTGTACACTGTCAGACTGTGCACTGACAGACTGTCTACTCAGACTGTACACTCAGACTGTATACTCAGACTGTACACTCAGACTGTACACTGTCAGACTGTACACTCAGACTGTACACTCAGACTGTACACTCAGACTGTACACTGTCAGACTGTACACTCAGACTGTACACTCAGACTGTTTACTCAGACTGTGCACTGACAGACTGTATACTCAGACTGTACACTGTCAGGCTGTACACTGTCAGACTGTATACTCAGACTGTACACTGACAGACTGTATACTCAGACTGTACACTGTCAGACTGTACACTCAGACTGTTTACTCAGACTGTGCACTGACAGACTGTATACTCAGACTGTACACTGTCAGACTGTACACTGTCAGACTGTATACTCAGACTGTACACTGACAGACTGTATACTCAGACTGTACACTGTCAGACTGTACACTCAGACTGTACACTCAGACTGTCTACTCAGACTGTACACTCAGACTGTATACTCAGACTGTACACTCAGACTGTACACTGTCAGACTGTACACTCAGACTGTATACTCAGACTGTACACTCAGACTGTTTACTCAGACTGTACACTCTGACTGTACACTGTCAGACTGTACACTCAGACTGTACACTCAGACTGTTTACTCAGACTGTACACTCAGACTGTACACTGTCAGACTGTATACTCAGACTGTACACTGTCAGACTGTACACTCAGACTGTATACTCAGACTGTACACTCAGACTGTTTACTCAGACTGTACACTCAGACTGTACACTGTCAGACTGTATACTCAGACTGTATACTCAGACTGTACACTCAGACTGTTTACTCAGACTGTACACTCAGACTGTACACTGTCAGACTGTATACTCAGACTGTATACTCAGACTGTACACTGTCAGACTGTATACTCAGACTGTATACTCAGACTGTACACCCAGACTGTACACTCAGACTGTATACTCAGACTGTACACTGTCAGACTGTACACTCAGACTGTATACTCAGACTGTACACTCAGACTGTACACTGTCAGACTGTATACTCAGACTGTACACTGTCAGACTGTACACTCAGACTGTACACTGTCAGACTGTACACTTAGACTGTACACTCAGACTGTATACTCAGACTGTACACTGTCAGACTGTATACTCAGACTGTACACTGTCAGACTGTTTACTCAGACTGTACACTGTCAGACTGTACACTCAGACTGTCTACTCAGACTGTACACTGACAGACTGTACACTCAGACTGTTTACTCAGACTGTACACTGACAGACTGTACACTCAGACTGTATACTCAGACTGTACACTCAGACTGTATACTCAGACTGTACACTGTCAGACTGTATACTCAGACTGTACACTCAGAGTGTTTACTCAGACTGTACACTGTCAGACTGTACACTCAGACTGTCTACTCAGACTGTACACTGACAGACTGTACACTCAGACTGTTTACTCAGACTGTACACTGACAGACTGTATACTCAGACTGTACACTCAGACTGTATACTGTCAGACTGTTTACTCAGACTGTACACTGTCAGACTGTACACTCAGACTGTACACTGTCAGACTGTACACTCAGACTGTACACTGTCAGACTGTATACTCAGACTGTATACTCAGACTGTACACCCAGACTGTACACTCAGACTGTACACTGTCAGACTGTACACTCAGACTGTATACTCAGACTGTACACTGTCAGACTGTACACTCAGACTGTAAACTGTCAGACTGTACACTCAGACTGTATACTCAGACTGTACACTCAGACTGTACACTCGGACTGTATACTGTCAGACTGTATACTCAACTGTATACTCAGACTGTACACTGTCAGACTGTACACTCAAACTGTACACTCAGACTGTATACTCAGACTGTACACTGTCAGACTGTATACTCAGACTGTACACTCAGACTGTCTACTCAGACTGTACACTGACAGACTGTACAGTCAGACTGTTTACTCAGACTGTACACTGACAGACTGTACACTCAGACTGTATACTCAGACTGTACACTATCAGACTGTACACTCAGACTGCATACTCAGACTGTACACTGTCAGACTGTATACTCAGACTGTACACTCAGAGTGTTTACTCAGACTGTACACTGTCAGACTGTACACTCAGACTGTCTACTCAGACTGTACACTCAGACTGTACACTCAGACTGTCTACTCAGACTGTACACTCAGACTGTATACTCAGACTGTACACTCAGACTGTACACTCAGACTGTATACTCAGACTGTACACTCAGACTGTACACCGTCAGACTGTACACTCAGACTGTACACTCAGACTGTACACTCAGACTGTTTACTCAGACTGTACACTCAGACTGTATACTCAGACTGTACACTCAGACTGTACACTGTCAGATTGTACACTCAGACTGTATACTCAGACTGTACACTCAGACTGTACACTGTCAGACTGTACACTCAGACTGTACACTGTCAGACTGTACACTCAGACTGTATACTCAGACTGTACACTCAGACTGTTTACTCAGACTGTACACTCAGACTGTACACTGTCAGACTGTACACTGTCAGACTGTATACTCAGACTGTATACTCAGACTGTACACCCAGACTGTACACTCAGACTGTACACTGTCAGACTGTACACTCAGACTGTATACTCAGACTGTACACTGTCAGACTGTACACTCAGACTGTACACTGTCAGACTGTACACTCAGACTGTATACTCAGACTGTACACTCAGACTGTACACTGTCAGACTGTACACTCAGACTGTACACTCAGACTGTATACTCACACTGTACACTCAGAGTGTTTACTCAGACTGTACACTGTCAGACTGTACACTCAGACTGTCTACTCAGACTGTACACTGACAGACTGTACACTCAGACTGTTTACTCAGACTGTACACTGACAGACTGTACACTCAGACTGTTTACTCAGACTGTACACTCAGACTGTCTACTCAGACTGTACACTGACAGACTGTACACTCAGACTGTTTACTCAGACTGTACACTGACAGACTGTACACTCAGACTGTATACTCAGACTGTACACTCAGACTGTACACTGTCAGACTGTATACTCAGACTGTACACTGTCAGACTGTATACTCAGACTGTACACCCAGACTGTACACTCAGACTGTATACTCACACTGTACACTCAGAGTGTTTACTCAGACTGTACACTGTCAGACTGTACACTCAGACTGTACACTCAGACTGTATACTCAGACTGTACACTCAGACTGTACACTGTCAGACTGTACACTCAGACTGTACACTCAGACTGTAAATCGAGTGAGGAGCTCGCAGTAGAGCTGCTGATCCTTCATGTTGAAAGGAGCCAGCTGAGGTGATTCAGGATCTGATCAGGATCCTCCTGGACTCCTTCCTTTGGAGGAGACCCCGGGGCAGAACCAGAACTCACTGGAGGGACTACATAGCCCATCCAGCCTGGATGATTGCAGGTAGTAGGACATCTAGAGCGTCCTGCTAAACCTGCTGCCACCGTGACCCGACCTAGATCACAATTTACTCTGGGAGGCCATGGAAGAAGGCCTGGGAACACCTCAGGTTCCCTCAGGAGGAGTTCTGGAGAGGAGCAGTAAACCTCTGAGATGTTTCAAACTGTTGACCTCTGACCTCTGTGTGTGCTTTGTGTGTTTGTAGGGTGGGAACGTCCTGACCTCAGCCAGACTCTCTCTGCCCTCCATGGCCAGCAGAGCTTCGTTCCCTGAGGTCACCAACGTCACCAACTACCTGTGAGTCTACTACCTGTCTACCTGTCTCTTCACATGTTTCTGTCTCTTCACATGATGTTTCTGTCTCTTCACATGTTGTTTCTGTCTCTTCACATGTTGTTTCTGTCTCTTCACATGTTGTTTCTGTCTCTTCACATGATGTTTCTGTCTCTTCACATGTTGTTTCTGTCTCTTCACATGTTTCTGTGTCTTCATGTGTTGTTTCTGTCTCTTCACATGATGTTTCTGTCTCTTCACATGTTGTTTCTGTCTCTTCACATGTTTCTGTCTCTTCACATGTTGTTTCTGTCTCTTCACATGTTTCTGTCTCTTCACATGTTGTTTCTGTCTCTTCACATGTTCTGTCTCTTCACATGTTGTTTCTGTCTCTTCACGTTGTTTCTGTCCTTTCACATGTTGTTCTGTCTCTTCACATGTTGTTCTGTCACATAGTTGTTCTGTCTCTTCACATGTTGTTTCTGTCTCTTCACATGTTGTTCTGTCTCTTCACATGTTGTTCTGTCTCTTCACATGTTGTTCTGTCTCTTCACATGTTGTTCTGTCTCTTCACATGTTGTTCTGTCTCTTCACATGTTGTTTCTGTCTCTTCACATGTTGTTTCTGTCTCTTCACATGTTTCTGTCTCTTCACATGTTGTTTCTGTCTCTTCACATGTTTCTGTCTCTTCACATGTTGTTTCTGTCTCTTCACATGTTGTTTCTGTCTCTTCACATGTTGTTTCTGTCTCTTCACATGTTGTTTCTGTCTCTTCACATGTTGTTTCTGTCTCTTCACATGTTTCTGTCTCTTCATTGTCTCTTCACATGTTTCTGTCTCTTCACATGTTGTTTCTGTCTCTTCACATGTTGTTTCTGTCTCTTCACATGTTTCTGTCTCTTCACATGTTGTTTCTGTCTCTTCACATGTTGTTTCTGTCTCTTCACATGTTTCTGTCTCTTCACATGTTTCTGTCTCTTCACATGTTGTTTCTGTCTCTTCACATGTTTCTGTCTCTTCACATGTTGTTTCTGTCTCTTCACATGTTTCTGTCTCTTCACATGTTGTTTCTGTCTCTTCACATGTTGTTTCTGTCTCTTCACATGTTTCTGTCTCTTCACATGTTGTTTCTGTCTTCACATGTTGTTTCTGTCTCTTCACATGTTGTTTCTGTCTCTTCACATGTTTCTGTCTCTTCATATGTCGTTTCTGTCTCTTAACATGTTGTTTCTGTCTCTTCACATGTTGTTTCTGTCTCTTCACATGTTTCTGTCTCTTCACATGTTGTTTCTGTCTCTTCACATGTTGTTTCTGTCTCTTCACATGTTTCTGTCTCTTCACATGTTGTTTCTGTCTCTTCACATGTTGTTTCTGTCTCTTCACATGTTTCTGTCTCTTCACATGTTGTTTCTGTCTTCACATGTTGTTTCTGTCTCTTCACATGTTGTTTCTGTCTCTTCACATGTTTCTGTCTCTTCATATGTCGTTTCTGTCTCTTAACATGTTGTTTCTGTCTCTTCACATGTTGTTTCTGTCTCTTCACATGTTGTTCTGTCTCTTCACATGTTGTTTCTGTCTCTTCACATGTTGTTTCTGTCTCTTCACATGTTTCTGTCTCTTCACATGTTGTTTCTGTCTCTTCACATGTTGTTTCTGTCTCTTCACATGTTGTTTCTGTCTCTTCACATGTTTTTGTCTCTTCACATGTTGTTTCTGTCTCTTCATATGTTGTTTCTGTCTCTTCACATGATGTTTCTGTCTCTTCACATGTTTCTCTCTTCGCATGTTGTTCTGTCTCTTCACATGTTGTTTCTGTCTCTTCACATGTTGTTTCTGTCTCTTCACATGTTTCTGTCTCTTCACATGTTGTTTCTGTCTCTTCACATGTTTTTATCTCTTCACATGTTGTTTCTGTCTCTTCACATGTTGTTTCTGTCTTCACATGTTGTTTCTGTCTCTTCACATGTTGTTTCTGTCTCTTCACATGTTTCTGTCTCTTCACATGTTGTTTCTGTCTCTTCACATGTTGTTTCTGTCTCCTCACATGTTGTCTCTCTCTCTTCACATGTTGTTTCTGTCTCTTCACATGTTTCTGTCTCTTCACATGTTGTTTCTGTCTCTTCACATGTTTTTGTCTCTTCACATGTTGTTTCTGTCTCTTCATATGTTGTTTCTGTCTCTTCACATGATGTTTCTGTCTCTTCACATGTTTCTCTCTTCGCCTGTTGTTCTGTCTCTTCACATGTTGTTTCTGTCTCTTCACATGTTGTTTCTGTCTCTTCACATGTTTCTGTCTCTTCACATGTTGTTTCTGTCTCTTCACATGTTTTTATCTCTTCACATGTTGTTTCTGTCTCTTCACATGTTGTTTCTGTCTCTTCACATGATGTTTCTGTCTCTTCACATGTTTCTCTCTTCACATGTTGTTCTGTCTCTTCACATGTTGTTTCTGTCTCCTCACATGTTGTTTCTGTCTCTTCATTATGACACGCCTGTCATAAGTCACATGACAGGAAGCAGAACCTACACGCCATCAGCATCATGCTAACTGTGTGTTGTTGGTGTGTTCAAGGCGTGAGAACGGCAGCGGCGTGTGTCTGGACCTCCAGGTGATCGATAACGTCCCCGGAGCCAAAGTAGAGGAGGACACCGAGACACACCACGTCCTCGCAGAGAACCTGTACAAACCCCGGAGACGGGTAATACATGGACACAAGCTGTAGCAGGTTCTAGTGGGTTTCTGTGGGACTGGAGAAGGTTCCAGGCAGGGCCGGCTCTTGGCATAGGCGATATAGGCGGTTGCCTAGAGCGCCATCTGCTTGAGGGGCGGCGCCAGTCACCCCTGGCCTCAAGTGACAAAGTGACTGAAACTTTATAATTATAATTAATATTTTTGGTTAGTTTGACGGTACAAGATCATGAATGTAGCCTGATTGTAGCTCAATGCTGAAATCTTGTATTCTAACATATATAACAAATATTAAGCCTCAGAGCTTCTTTGATTATTAACAGTATGTAGTGATGCAGAAAGGTGAGAGCTCATCATCACACTGACAAGGCTGCAAAAGTTGCTGTTTGTATGATTTATTTTTCTGCTAAACGATAAGAGGCTCACTTTAAACAATATCATTAATAACAATAATAATTCATGATGATGATGATGAGAAGAAGAAGTAGAAAAATAACGTACTGAAGTTCTGTAGATGGTTGATTATTAGAAAGAGTGAAACTTGAGAGAAGAAGCTTGGCAAAAAAAAAGTCACAGTTTGATTTCATAAATTGAAAATTAGATTGAAAAGACAAAAAAGAAAAGTGTTGAACAGCTGTTCAAAGCATCAACCTGGTCAAATATTTAAACTTGATGTCTGCATTAGAGTAGTTGTGAGTGCAGTGGGGCTGTAAATCTTATCTTATTTTTTTGTGTCAAGTAACGTGACCTGTAACATGTTTCACAAATTACAAATGGGGAATATGACTTGGCTGCAGCTCGAAAAAAGTTTCAGTCAAAAGATTTTTTTTTGCGTTAATCCATGATAATAATTTTCGATGCCCATTGGCGCCCTCCGGTCGTGTGTTCTGTCTTGAAAATAATAAATATTAACAAATAAATAAACAATGACATGTTCCTAAATTGTGGTGCTGAGTCACGTGACGTGGGGGGGGGGGGGAGGGCACCAAATTGGGTAGTGCCGGCCCTGGTTCCAGGAGTCCATGAGGAGATTCTGGGGTCCTTGTAGAAGGTGCAGCGGTATTTAAGGAACCTTTAGGAGGTTAGTGGGGTTCTTTTGGTTCCAGAGACCTTCAGGAGGTCCAACAAGAGTCCAGAAAAGTTTGGACCCTGTATAAACATGTAAATAAAAACAGAACCTTTCAACCCATATTCAGCTGAACACAGAACAAAGATGAGATATCTAATGTTCATCCAGAAACTCTGCTGAATTCTCTGGACCTGAGCTCGTCATGTGACCTGACTGCGTGTGTGTGTGTGTGTGTGTGTCCAGTATCAGTCTCATTACAGCCGTCACTTCATGCCTCTGGGGGAGAAGGAGCGTCAGGACCGGGAGGTGTTTCAGAGGAACATGAAGAGCCGGATGGAGACGTTCAAGTCCACCCGACACAAACGGCACAAGAAGGAGAGGAGCCTGAAGAAGGTGAGACACACCTTCATCACCTTCATCATCATCATCAGTCCATGCGCTGTGGTCTCTGTGGTCCAGTCTCTGCGGTCCAGTCTCTGCGCTCCGGTCCACGGGTCGCTCCTGGTTTTGGAAGTGTCTTTGTGTCTCCACTCGTTTATCTGTAACGAGCGGCTTCGTGTTTCTCTCTTTAATCTGTCATGTCATCTCTTTAATGACAGTCAGACTGAGCTCTGATTGGACGATGGCTGCTTCCTGTTATGACCGAACCGACTGTTTATTTGTCGTCTGTCAAACAGCGCCGAGGATCAGACGCCAAGGAGGACGGAGGAGACAAACCCAGACGCAACGTCAGCTGGCAGGATAAAAGTAAGGAGGGAGGAGAGAAGGGAAGGAGGGAGGGACTTCATTTTTACTCCAATCAGATTTGTTCACCTTGAAAATGAGTGATCTGACTGGACGAGAGTCGTTCATGAGTGCTGATATAGAGAACAACAGCAGAGCGACTTTAACTACATGAATCACTACAGCTGTTCTAATATTGTTGTTAATGTTATGTTACATTAACGTTACATGAATGTAATATTACGTTACATGTGTGCAGACCCCGTGGTCGTCCCCGTGGAGTCGGAGGAGGACAGAGGAGAACATTCAGACGCTGAGAAGGAGGAAGACGTCGGGATCACCTTCGTCGCTCGAAAGGCCGAGACGCCGAAACAACGACCAAAGTCAGGTGAGATCACACAATCTGTGACATCATCATGATGTAACAGCTATGGGCGGAGCCAGATCAGAAACACTACTGCACATACTCCGAGGGCAGGAAGACAGTGTGTCTCTGTCTCACTGTCTGTCTTCAGTCCCAGCAGGCTGTCCCAGTCCGTCAGCTGACCCCCCGTCCCCCCCCAGTGAAGACAGCCACCTCCCGTGGAAAGGCGGCGTTGGCTCTCCTCCGCCCTGCGTGTCGGTGGAGGCCACAAAGATCATCCCCGTGGACCTCCAGCAGGCCTGGAACCAGAGCATCTCCTCCCTGGAGAGCATCTCCTCGCCTCCCGCCCCTGCCGAGCCCGTCCACCCCCGCGTGAGCGCCCTTTCCAGGCTGGGAGGACCCCGCCCGGCCTCCTACACCCCGCCGGGCAGCGTGGCAAGCAGCACCTCCTCCATCGGCGCTCAGGCATCGCAGGGCTCCTTCCATTACCCCGAGAAGAAGAAGGAGGAAGAGGAGGAAGAGGAGGAGGGCGGGGGGACGTCGCAGGAGATGCAGCCACTCATGTCGTCACTGAAGCCCCCCGGCGCTCTGCCGCCACCCCCGCCACCACTCAGCTCCGCCCCCGGCTCCGGGAGGAGGAGGAACCCCTGCGTGTACCTGAGGAATCTGGTGACGGTGCCGCCGCCGGGCAGCGCTGAGTCGCACAGCCGAGGCCCCACCCAGCTGTAACCACGCCCCCCAAAGGGCGGAGCAGGAACTTCACTCCAGCACACGGTCACACCGTCCAATAAGAAAGCAGCTCACCATGTCCACTTCCTGTCCTGAAGCTGCTCCATCCACATGGTTAGCAGATCGGATCTGTTCTGGTTCTGATTCTCCTGCAGACTGACTGCAGGGGTCAGAGGTCACCTTCTCATCCAATCACAGCCTGGACATCATTGGACTTTTATTTTGAAATGTTTCTTCTGTCTTTCATCGTGTGATGGTTGATTTCCTGTCAGTCAGCTGACGGGTCGACGGTTCTGTAGTTTTCTTTCATGTTCAGACTCAAACCAACAACACGTCTCACTTCCTGTCTGCAGCTCTCATTTTCATTGGTTCCTGCTGAAGACGGTAATGTTAAACACCTGACAGGTGAGCATCTTACGAATATCACCATGAAAGTTCAACAGAACAGAAGAAGAACTTGTTGGTTTGACTCTGAACATGTTGAAACTTTTATTTTGAAAGTCTTCAGTCTTTAGGTCGTATTGATCCGTTCAATCAATGAATTCTCTGTAATCACAGTTCGTCCTGCAGGTGGCGCTCTCTCACTGAAATTCTGCTTTATTAAAACGTGGATCTGATTTTTGTAGCTGAACGTAGTAATAAACTGAAATAATCCTTTAGTGACGTCTGAACAGCTTTAAAGTTTACACGCAGGTGTGAACACGCATCATCATCATCATCATCACACCTGACGTGAATATTCATGATCACATCAAACATTTTGTAAAATCTACAGAGTAGTTTATTTTGAAAGACCAAAGTGTAACAAAGAGCATAATGAACATTTATACAGTCTGTGTGTCTTTACCTGTTTATACCTGTCTATATACCTGTCTGTCTGTATACCTGTCTATACACCTGTCTGTTCTTTATACCTGTCTATAGCTGCCTTACTCTGCTGTCGCTGTGTTTCTCAGTCTGTGTGGCTCTCGTGTTGCCAAAGACTCTGTTTGCCTTAATGTTCAGCTTCAGCTTAAAGTCGCCTTGTCATGACATCACGACACGTTTCAGGTGCTGTGAACTGCTCGTGCTGCGTTCAGGTCACGTCGGACAGCAGACAGCAGGTCGGTCTTATCCTGATGATGAACTCGCTAATGAAACATTTTAATTAAAGGTTTCTGATCTATTAGAGCTCGATAAGAAATGATATTTACAAAAACTTCCACCTGACGTGAACGCAACACAAAGCAGCACCACCACAGAAGAAGAAGTCATTCAACATTTAAACCAATGAAGTTCAAGAAACTATTAAAAACAACTTCAGGTCACGTTAGCTTCACATGTTTCTGTCTCTTCACATGTTGTTTCTGTCTCTTCACATGTTGTTTCTGTCTCTTCACATGTTGTTTCTGTCTCTTCACATGTTGTTTCTGTCTCTTCACGTTGTTTTCTGTCTCTTCACATGTTTCTGTCTCTTCACATGATGTTTCTGTCTCTTCACATGTTTCTGTCTCTTCATGTTGTTTTCTGTCTCTTCACATGTTTCTGTCTCTTCACATGTTGTTTCTGTCTCTTCACGTTTCTGTCTCTTCACATGTTGTTTCTGTCTCTTCACATGTTTCTGTCTCTTCACATAATGTTTCTGTCTCTTCACATGTTGTTTCTGTCTCTTCACGTTTCTGTCTCTTCACATGATGTTTCTGTCTCTTCACATGTTGTTTCTGTCTCTTCACATGTTGTTTCTGTCTCTTCACATGATGTTTCTGTCTCTTCACATGTTTCTGTCTCTTCACATGTTTCTGTCTCTTAACATGTTGTTTCTGTCTCTTCACATGTTGTTTCTGTCTCTTCACATGTTTCTATCTCTTCACATGTTGTTTCTGTCTCTTAACATGTTGTTTCTGTCTCTTCACATGTTGTTTCTGTCTCTTCACATGTTTCTGTCTCTTCACATGTTGTTTCTGTCTCTTCACATGTTTCTGTCTCTTCACGTTTCTGTCTCTTCACATGTTGTTTTCTGTCTCTTCACATGTTGTTTTCTGTCTCTTCACATGTTTCTGTCTCTTCACATGTTTCTGTCTCTTCACATGTTGTTTCTGTCTCTTCACATGTTGTTTCTGTCTCTTCACATGTTGTTTTCTGTCTCTTCACATGTTTCTGTCTCTTCACATGTTTCTGTCTCTTCACATGATGTTTCTGTCTCTTCACATGATGTTTCTGTCTCTTCACATGTTGTTTCTGTCTCTTCACATGATGTTTCTGTCTCTTCACATGTTGTTTTCTGTCTCTTCACATGTTTCTGTCTCTTCACATGTTTCTGTCTCTTCACATGTTTCTGTCTCTTCACATGATGTTTCTGTCTCTTCACATGATGTTTCTGTCTCTTCACATGTTTCTGTCTCTTCACATGATGTTTCTGTCTCTTCACATGATGTTTCTGTCTCTTCACATGTTGTTTTCTGTCTCTTCACGTTTCTGTCTCTTCACATGTTTCTGTCTCTTCACATGATGTTTTCTGTCTCTTCACATGATGTTTCTGTCTCTTCACATGTTGTTTCTGTCTCTTCACATGTTTCTGTCTCTTCACATGATGTTTCTGTCTCTTCACATGATGCTTCTGTCTCTTCACATGTTTCTGTCTCTTCACATGATGTTTCTGTCTCTTCACATGATGCTTCTGTCTCTTCACATGATGTTTCTGTCTCTTCACATGTTTCTGTCTCTTCACATGATGTTTCTGTCTCTTCACATGATGTTTCTGTCTCTTCACATGATGTTTCTGTCTCTTCACATGTTGTTTTCTGTCTCTTCACATGATGTTTCTGTCTCTTCACATGTTGTTTTCTGTCTCTTCACATGTTTCTGTCTCTTCACATGTTTCTGTCTCTTCACATGTTGTTTTCTGTCTCTTCACATGTTTCTGTCTCTTCACATGTTTCTGTCTCTTCACATGATGTTTTCTGTCTCTTCACATGATGTTTCTGTCTCTTCACATGTTGTTTCTGTCTCTTCACATGTTTCTGTCTCTTCACATGTTGTTTCTGTCTCTTTGTCCTCCAGTTGAACTTGACTTTTGGTTTCTTGGCACTGAGTTCATGATGAAGTTCAGCGGGTGATGTTGTTACTGTTGTTGCTATTGGTGGTGTGGATTGTGTTTCTTGTTGACTGGAATGACAAACAAGTTGCTGCCTGTAGAAAAGCCTTTACACTGTAAAGATACTTGAACTGGAGCTGACTCTGGACCAGTTGTGAGGCGGGTTAACGGTCTGGTTCCTTCACAGAAACCTTAAAGGGTCCTGTTGATCATCACTGCAGCGTTTGTCTGTCTTGTTTCATCTGTGGTTTAAATTCAAATGAAACAAATCTGTCTTTGTGCCAAATACTTGTTAGCTTTAGCTTTAGCTACTGTCCAGACAACTCAAATTAAATAAATGTAAGGTGTGTTTTTCTGACTACTCTGTGATTCTTTATGCGTCAGTCTAAAGGAGGATAAGACCTGAGTTTACTCTGTCTGATGTCTTCATGTTCACATATCAAACCTGTGTGTCATATTTCCATCAGAATGAAAACAGACAACATAAAAACGCTGATTACAGGTTAAAGAGTCTCCCTTATTATATTTCCTTCAGTCATGATAAGGCCAAACTCCAACTTCCTTCCATGCTGTACTGAGATATGCTACACGTTAGCTCATCTGTATTGAAAATAAAAAATATGAAACATATATCCAAATATATAGTCACATTTTGAGTTAGCTAATGTTGGCAGAAAACTAGTTAACTATCTATCTAATCTAATCTTCTTCCAAACTTGCTCGATTCTTATTGGAGCACAAAGTGCAAAGGGGCGGGACTTACAAAGAGTCTGTTACGTATATTACGATATTTGCTGTTCCTCTTGTCGTCCACTTGAGGCTGGTTCCAGAAGTGAGTCAGTCTCCATAAGTCCCCATGTTAAACAGCAGAAATAAACATATTTACAGCCTGGTACAAACAACAGTTTTGGTCTCTGTAGATAATTTGGTTCTGACATGGTTCTGACCTGTTTTCCTTTGTCAGGTGGCAGCAACACACTGCTGAAATGATCTAAAAGTCTTAACGAGGTCAGTCACATGACAGATTTTTACATTGACACTGTAATCTGTCATTGATGCTTTTTGTCTTTAATATTCATTCATATATTCAGTCAAGACGTATTAAATGGGACACAAGACATAAAACAAATATTTAGATAATTATAATAATATATTATTAATGTAATAATATTTTAAAAAAAGAAACAAAGATAAAAAATGTTAAATTAAATATAAAGTTTTAAAAACATGATTCAGATCAATCAAACTAAGATGGCGGCCGGAAGTCTCTGTGTTTAATTAATGACGTCAGATTAAAACAGATTTAAATGTTCGTCACGCTCATGTTCTGCTCAGTGTAAAGCAGCTGGAACGGGTCCGAACCGGTCCGAACCGATGACACGGACTAAAGACCGTTAAACTCCGCTCCTGCGTTAACTGCTGGATCACGGCTGGTTCTGGTTCCGGTGTGACGGAGCAGCGGCTGAAAGATGTGGACACATATTCATCCAGAACAAAACCGGTGAGTGCAGGATAAAGTTCGGTTCGGTTCGGTCGGCTAACAAACGGACCTCATACAGCGTCTGTTAGCTTAGCCTAGCCTAAATCTCCGTACGTTGGCTAGACGATAAGCTAACCACCGACAGGTGGGAAACCTTCAGGTAACTCCTGGTGACGTTATGAGCAGGTTTGGCTGGTTTTGTGACGTCAGACAAACAAACTGTGAGGTAACTCGTCTGTTTACGTCACGGCTGGGGATGCTAATTAGCGTGTTAGCCTCGTCATTGAACGTTAGTCTGTCTACAGCAGGTAGCTTAGCATCTCTGAATGACAGGTGATGTAGCCTCAGGCTAGGTGAGTTTTGGCGGGTCAGTTATCTTTGAATGAGTTTCTCTGTTTACAGTGAGTTAGCATGTTAGCATCGGTATTAAACATTAGCTGCTGTCGGTTAGCTTGTCTCGTGCTAACTGAATGAGACGTGTTTTGGCGGTTAGCTCAGTTTACTGTGTTCGCTGTGGTTCAGCTAGCATTAGAGAGCAGAGTGTGACCATGGCAACGACCAGAGAGCGTTATGGATGCACATGAAGTTATCATGTGATGAAGGTGTTCAGTGAACACATCATCCTCTGGTACGTTCACGTGCAGTCTTCCTCAGCATGTTGTTGTACATCAGATCAGCCTCTGTCTGTGTGCCTGTCTGTGTGCCTGTCTGTCTGTGTGCCTGTCTGTCTGTCTGCCTGTCTGTCTGTCTGCCTGTCTGTGTGCCTGTCTGTGTGCCTGTCTGTCTGTCTGTCTGTCTGCCTGTCTGTCTGTCTGCCTGTCTGTCTGCCTGTCTGTCTGTGTGCCTGCCTGTCTGTCTGCCTGTCTGTCTGTCTGCCTGTCTGTCTGCCTGTCTGTCTGTCTGCCTGTCTGTCTGTCTGCCTGTCTGTCTGCCTGTCTGTCTGCCTGTCTGTCTGTGTGCCTGTCTGTCTGTGTGCCTGCCTGTCTGTGTGCCTGTCTGTGTGCCTGCCTGTGTGCCTGCCTGTCTGTCTGCCTGTCTGTCTGTCTGCCTGTCTGTCTGTCTGTCTGCCTGCCTGTCTGTCTGCCTGTCTGTCTGCCTGTCTGTGTGCCTGCCTGTCTGTGTGCCTGTCTGTGTGCCTGCCTGTCTGTCTGCCTGTCTGTGTGCCTGTCTGTCTGTCTGCCTGTCTGTCTGTCTGCCTGTCTGTGTGCCTGTCTGTGTGCCTGTCTGTCTTTCTGCCTGTCTGTGTGCCTGTCTGTCTGTCTGCCTGTCTGTCTGTCTGCCTGTCTGTCTGCCTGTCTGTCTGTGTGCCTGCCTGTCTGTCTGCCTGTCTGTCTGTCTGCCTGTCTGTCTGCCTGTCTGTCTGTCTGCCTGTCTGTCTGTCTGCCTGTCTGTCTGCCTGTCTGTCTGCCTGTCTGTCTGTGTGCCTGTCTGTCTGTGGCCTGCCTGTCTGTGTGCCTGTTGTGGCCGCCTGTGTGCTGCCTGTCTGTCTGCCTGTCTGTCTGTCTGCCTGTCTGTCTGTCTGCCTGCCTGTCTGCCTGCCTGTCTGCCTGCCTGTCTGTCTGCCTGTCTGTCTGCCTGTCTGTGTGCCTGCCTGTCTGTCTGCCTGTCTGTGTGCCTGCCTGTCTGTCTGCCTGTCTGTCTGCCTGCTTGTCTGCCTGTCGCACCGTCAGCTCAGATTCTGCTGAGTCAGCCTTTGAAGAGTTCAGATCAGAACATGTATTTTTCTTATGTATATTTTATAATGCTGCTGCAACAAAAGAATTTCCCTTCAGGGATAAATAAAGTACTCTCTCTCTCTCTCTCTCTCTCTCTCTCTCTCTCTATCTATCTATCTATCTATCTATCTATCTATCTATCTATCTAACAGCGCTCAGACATGATCATGTGACCCAGCAGAACCTTCTGTGTTCTGGTGTGAAGTGTCATCATGTGCTTATATTCTGGTCCTGATCATACGCCTCCTCTGTGTGTGTGTGTGTGTGTGTGTGTGTGTGTGTGTGTGTGTGCGTGCGTGCGTGTGTGTGTGCACCTCCTCTAATCCATCCTTCACATCCCAACACGTCCTGTGACATCAGACATGATGTCAGCAGTGATGTCATAGAAACATTAGAGCAGATCTGACCATGTGAAGACGTCCGGGGGTCAAACTAACGTTTAAAAATAAAAGTTACAAACTAATGTTCTGTCACAGTTTTGTTTTTATTGTCACAATTATCATTTCTTAAAATGACAGTCACCAACTATAAGAAGCAGTTCTTCTTTCTTTCACATCTGCAGTCGGATAACAGAATAAACTGTACGAACACGTTAAACTGAATGAAGCTGATACAAATCTGAACCTCATGTTCATTTTAAACATGACTTATTATGAGTAATGCAAAGTCTGTTAACATTTCAGTCGAACACGTGTCACTCTGTCACAAAGTCACATCTACAGATATATAACAGCAGCAGTTATGTCCTTAAAGCTTCAGATGCTTCATCATGTCAACAATAAAAGACAAACAGTCATACAGTGTCTGACAATCCAGCAGGCCATAAATAATATATTATAAACATGAAGCTGAGGGCCGTGATTGGCCCCCAGGCCGTACTTTGGACATCCCTGCATTAGACAGTCTGATTCCTGCTCACAGACAGTGACATCACAACCTGTTCTGTGGTCCGTATGGACCATGGTTCAGGTTCTGCTCTCCTTCACCTGGGCCTGAAAACATGTCAGTGGTCCAAAACTCCTCTGATAGTGTTTCATGAAGGTTTCATGAGCGTTTCATGAAGGTTTCATGAAGGTTTCAGGAATGTTTCAGGAACGTTTCAGGAACGTTTCTTTGTTAACTGTCTCAGGCCAGGTGCTGTTAGCAGACAGTGGAGTCAGTCAGTGATGACGAAGCACAGGCTGATTTGTTGGACGGCACCAAGAGGGTCGAACTGAACCAGAACCAGAACTTCCTGTTTTTAGCTGTTAGCATCATGAGCTCTGACGTCAATCTACAGTCAGTCTGTCTATATGAGTGATGTTTGTTGTGTTGGCCCACATGGTTCTGGTTCTGGTTCCTTTCCCCTCTCTGTGAGCTCATTTCAATAATCCTTATCAATAATCAGTCTCCTGGCCTCGGGGGAATGTGTCGGCCCGGTTGGGAGGTCCCGGTCTTTCTTTGGGAACAGAAGCTCCGGGCCTGGACCGGCCGGCCAAGAATGGGTCTATTCTCTGAGGGCTTAGCTGCGGGCCGGGCTCGGTGCTGATTGGCTGCCTGTGAATGTTCTGTGAGGTGGAAACCTGCTCACATTCCTGTGTGATGAGCTGTGCTGTCGCTCAGAGCGCAGCAGTAATTTTCCATCTCAGTGTTTATAGACGTGTTGTCATGCTGTCGATGCCTCCGTCCCCCTCAGCTCTCACAGCACCGCTAATTATACAGAACCAGGCACAAACGGGCCCACCAAGGCAGCTGGGCCTGCTGGATAATCACCACTGTGATCCAGACATGTGACTGCATGCTACTGTAGGTGTGTGTCCACACACACACCTACAGTGTGTGTGTGGACACATGTTTACAGGACACACTGCACACAGAACACCTCAATCTATAATCTATAGATAGGTAAAAGCAGCTCACTGTCAGTCCCAGATTTACTCTTGTCCGGCGGCTAACAGACTGAGCTAACAGCAGTTAACAGTCTGAGCTAACAGCGGCTAACAGACTGAGCTAACAGCAGCTAACAGTCTGAGCTAACAGCGGCTAACACACTGAGCTAACAGCGGCTAACACACTGAGCTAACAGCAGCTAACAGTCTGAGCTAACAGCAGCTAACAGACTGAGCTAACAGCGGCTAACAGTCTGAGCTAACAGCGGCTAACAGCAGCTAACAGTCTGAGCTAACAGCAGCTAACAGACTGAGCTAACAGTCTGAGCTAACAGCAGCTAACAGTCTGAGCTAACAGCAGCTAACAGACTGAGCTAACAGCAGCTAACAGACTGAGCTAACAGCTACAGTTGTTGTGTATATAGCCTTGGTGTATAAATGTTGTGAGTTGGGCAGACAGCGCTGTGATTGGAGTCAGCTGACCTCTCTGACCTCATTAAATATTCAGCAGTCACACGAAAGAGGACGGCTTGAGCTCATTGAAGCTGCACTCAGGTTCAAGGGTCGGTTTAGGGAGTCCTCCAGGGAGGCCTGGAGCCCTCAAAGGCCTGGATTCAAGGATTCAAGGTAGACCCCACAGAGACCCTTTCAGAGGAGACAGGAGAGAGGAGACAGGAGAGATGAAAGAGGAGAGAGGAAAGAGGAGACACAGATGATTATTAGTTTGTGAAATCTTACAAACTGAAACTAGGATCAGGATACTGTCAGTCCACAGGTTGCTGTTTGGTTGTTTTCAGGTTGGTTTAATATTTGGTTGCTGTTTGGTTGTTTTCAGGTTGGTTTAATGTTTGGTTGCTGTTTGGTTGTTTTCAGGTTGGTTTAATGTTTGTTCATCAGAAGAGTGAAATCATCGTCCAGTGTGGAGAACGATCTGCATGTAAAGGTAAGAATCAATAATCAAACAAACTGATCAGACATTTATATTTTATCATCAGTGTGAATCGTTGTCTGACTGTGAGCTGCAGTCTGTGTGTTTACACCACAGAAGAAGAAGACACTTTATTTTGAAATGTTCTGTTTCCGGTCAGGTTTAAACTGAAAAACACATAAATGATTTATCTGTGAGTTAACTGATGAACAACAGCTGAGCCCCCCCCCCCCCACACGCACACTCACACACACCCACACACTCTGCTTATTATTCATTAGCCTGATTCATGTGTCCTCTGAGACCATTAAAGACCCTCTGAGGTCAAAGGTCGTGATGTGAGGGGACCGCTTGCCACTCAGTTAACTAGATACCACAACACACACACACACACACACACACACACACACACACACACACACACACACAGGAGCCACAAATCTTTTCAATTTGTCCACGAGCAACTGTTAAAACTGAACATATATGTTTATATACTGACCGTGTGTGTGTTTATATAGTGAACATGTGTGTGTTTATATGTGAACATGTGTGTGTTTATATGTGAACATGTGTGTGTTTATATGTGAACATGTGTGTGTTTATATAGTGAACATGTGTGTGTTTATATGTGAACATGTGTGTGTTTATATAGTGAACATGTGTGTGTTTATATGTGAACATGTGTGTGTTTATATAGTGAACATGTGTGTGTTTATATAATATGTGAACATGTTGTTTATGTGACATTGTGTGTTTATATACTGAACATGTGTGTGTTTATATGTGAACATGTGTGTGTGTTTATATACTGAACATGTGTGTGTTTATATGTGAACATGTGTGTGTTTATATGTGAACATGTGTGTGTTTATATGTGAACATGTGTGTGTTTATATGTGAACATGTGTGTGTTTATATGTGAACATGTGTGTGTTTATATACTGAACATATATGTGTTTATATGTGAACATGTGTGTGTTTATATGTGAACATGTGTGTGTTTATATGTGTATATGTGTTACATGTGTGTGTTTATATGTGAACATGTGTGTGTTTATATGTGAACATGTGTGTGTTTATATACTGAACATATATGTGTTTATATGTGAACATGTGTGTGTTTATATGTGAACATGTGTGTGTTTATATGTGAACATGTGTGTGTTTATATGTGAACATGTGTGTGTTTATATACTGAACATGTGTGTGTTTATATGTGAACATGTGTGTGTTTATATGTGAACATGTGTGTGTTTATATACTGAACATGTGTGTGTTTATATGTGAAAATGTGTGTGTTTATATGTGAACATGTGTGTGTTTATATGTGAACATGTGTGTGTTTATATGTGAACATGTGTGTGTTTATATACTGAACATATATGTGTTTATATGTGAACATGTGTGTGTTTATATGTGAACATGTGTGTGTTTATATACTGAACATATATGCGTTTATATAATGAACATATATGTGTTTATATGTGAACATGTGTGTGTTTATATACTGAACATATATGTGTTTATATGTGAACATGTGTGTGTTTATATAGTGAACATATATGTGTTTATATAGTGAACATATATGTGTTTATATAGTGAACACGTGTGTGTTTATGTGTATAAAATACATATGCACAGTCTGACCACAGTGTTGTTGTCTCTGATCATCACTGAGTCGATCGATGTCGATGCTTTTGTTTTTATTCTATCAGCTGATTTATCTGTTAAAAATCACATCCTGGAAAACCTTGAAAATAATCCTTTTGTTAACAAAGAGTTTTAAAGGTCCTTGAAATTGAACTGAATCTGATGAGGCTGTCTGATAATTTGATCATCACGTCATTATAATTAAATCTTGACAGGAAGCAGCTGAGCGGCAGCCATATTGGAGAGGTCAGGATCTGTGAGGTAAACACACACACACACACACACACACACACACACACACACACACTGTTTCATCATTTGGAATACACACATACATACATACAAACAATCATATATAATAAATAAATAAATATATATATATATATATTATATTTATTTATTATATATGGCTTATAACTATATGGTTATCAGAGCTCTCAGGAGCTGTCTCTGTGATATTTAAAGATTTGATTCACCAACTGAAGAATGTTCTTTAAACTGCTGCCGTGTGTGTGTGTGTGTGTGTGTGTGTGTGTGTGTGTGTGTGTGTGAATCTGATTGGGTCAGAGATCTGCGGGTGGAGCTATCTGAGCCTGCAGCTTCTCTGTGAACACATTCAGACTGCACTCTGCTGCTGCAGCTCTACTGAGCTCTACTGACTGTCTGAGCTCTACTGACTGTCTGAGCTCTACTGACTGTCTGTACTCTGACTGTCTGTGCTCTACTGACTGTCTGTGCTCTACTGACTGTCTGAGCTCTACTGACTGTCTGTGCTCTACTGACTGTCTGTGCTCTACTGACTGTCTGAGCTCTACTGACTGTCTGAGCTCTACTGACTCTGTCTGTACTCTACTGACTCTGTCTGTACTCTACTGACTCTGTCTGTACTCTACTGACTCTGTCTGAGCTCTACTGACTGTCTGTGCTCTACTGACTGTCTGTGCTCTACTGACTGTCTGAGCTCTACTGACTGTCTGAGCTCTACTGACTGTCTGTACTCTACTGACTGTCTGTACTCTACTGACTCTGTCTGTACTCTACTGACTCTGTCTGTACTCTACTGACTGTCTGAGCTCTACTGACTCTGTCTGTACTCTACTGACTCTGTCTTTTCTCTATTGACTGTCTGTACTCTATTGACTGCACTCTACTGACTGTCTGTACTCTACTGACTCTGTCTGTGCTCTACTGACTGTCTGTACTCTATTGACTGTACTCTACTGACTGTCTGAGCTCTACTGACTCTGTACTCTACTGACTGTCTGTACTCTATTGACTGCACTCTACTGACTGTCTGTACTCTACTGACTCTGTCTGTGCTCTACTGACTGTCTGTACTCTATTGACTGTACTCTACTGACTCTGTCTGTGCTCTACTGACTGTCTGAGCTCTACTGACTCTGTCTGTACTCTACTGACTGTCTGAGCTCTACTGACTCTGTCTGTACTCTACTGACTCTGTCTGTACTCTACTGACTCTGTCTGAGGTCTATTGACTGTCTGTACTCTATTGACTGTCTGTACTCTATTGACTGTCTGTACTCTATTGACTCTGTACTCTATTGACTGTCTGTACTCTACTGACTGTCTGTACTCTACTGACTCTGTCTGTGCTCTACTGACTCTGTCTGTGCTCTACTGACTCTGTCTGTGCTCTACTGACTCTGTCTGTACTCTACTGACTCTGTCTGTACTCTACTGACTCTGTCTGTACTCTACTGACTCTGTCTGTGCTCTACTGACTGTCTGTACTCTATTGACTCTGTATTCTACTGACTCTGTCTGTACTCTACTGACTCTGTCTGTACTCTACTGACTCTGTCTGTACTCTACTGACTCTGTCTGTGCTTTACTGACTGTCTGTACTCTATTGACTGTACTCTACTGACTGTCTGTACTCTACTGACTGTGTCTGCAGCTCTACTGGATTTATCTGGACTCTACTGGTTCTGTCTGGACTCTACTGGATTTATCTGGACTCTACTGGATTTATCTGGACTCTACTGGTTCTGTCTGGACTCTACTGGTTCTGTCTGGACTCTACTGGTTCTGTCTGGACTCTACTGGCTTTATCTGGACTCTACTGGTTCTGTCTGGACCCCGGTTGGATCTGTGTGGACTGTGGTGGTTCTGGCTGGAGCTGGTTGTTGGATCAGTGTTCAGAGTGAGAGTCGTCCTTCACACGGTGAGTGTTTGAGTGTCTGCAGATGGTGAAATCATCACTGGGTTCTATTGTGTTCAGAACACCAGACCAGTTCCACTGTTCTGGTGTTCTGGCGTTCTGCTGTTCTGCTGTTGGTCAGTGTTTGATGTGTCTCAGTTGAAACAGACTTAACTGTCTTAAAAGTCTGTCACCTCTAAAGCAGCAGAAACAGTTTGTGTAGTCTATAATTCAGATTCAGGTCATCTGACATGTCAGAGCTCTGATGGACTGGGTCAGTACTCTGGATCAGTACTCTGGGTCAGTACCGGGTCAGTCTTAAACAGTGTGTTCTGGTGGGTCATGGTGGTTCTGTTCTGCAGTGAACAGGAAGAAAACATGTTCGTGTGCTCCTCAGTGAGGTTCATGAGCCTGGAGGAGTCTTTGAACATAATTCCCTGCTCCTGGAATTCTTGGAATGTCAGGGGGTTTGGAAGGAGGTGTTTATGAAGGACAGGTAGACGAGAGAAACGTTAGAGAAACGTCAGAAACGTTAGAGAAACATCAGAAACGTCAGAAACGTTAGAGAAATGTTAGAAACGTTAGAGAAATGTTAGAGAAACGTAAATGAAATGTTAGTGAAATGTAAGAGAAACGTAAGAGAAACGTAAGTGAAATGTTAGAGAAGTTAGAGAAACGTTAGAGAAATGTTAGAGAAACGTTAGAGAAACGTTAGAGAAATGTTAGAGAAACGTCAGTGAAATGTTAGAGAAAAGTCAGTGAAATGTTAGAGAAAAGTCAGTGAAATGTTAGAGAAACGTTAGAGAAACGTTAATGGAATGTTAGAGAAAAGTTAGTGAAACGTAAGAGAAACGTGTGAAATGTCAGCGAAATGTTAGAGAAACATTAGTGAAATGTTAGAGAAAAGTTAGTGAAACAAGAGAAACGTTAATGAAATGTTAGAGAAAAGTCAGTGAAATGTTAGAGAAAAGTTAGTGAAACAAGAGAAACGTTAATGAAATGTTAGAGAAAAGTCAGTGAAATGTTAGAGAAACGTTAATGAAATATTAGAGAAAAGTCAGTGAAATGTTAGAGAAAAGTCAGTGAAATGTTAGAGAAACGTTAGTGAAATGTTAGAGAAACGTCAGTGAAATGTTAGAGAAACGTCAGTGAAATGTTAGAGAAACGTTAGTGAAATGTTAGAGAAACGTCAGTGAAATGTTAGAGAAACGTTAGTGAAATGTTAGAGAAAAGTTAGTGAAACAAGAGAAACGTTAATGAAATGTTAGAGAAAAGTCAGTGAAATGTTAGAGAAACGTTAATGAAATATTAGAGAAAAGTCAGTGAAATGTTAGAGAAAAGTCAGTGAAATGTTAGAGAAAAGTCAGTGAAATGTTAGAGAAACGTTAGTGAAATGTTAGAGAAACGTCAGTGAAATGTTAGAGAAAAGTCAGTGAAATGTTAGAGAAACGTCAGTGAAATGTTAGAGAAACGTCAGTGAAATGTTAGAGAAATGTTAGAGAAAAGTCAGTGAAATGTTAGAGAAAAGTCAGTGAAATGTTAGAGAAACATTAGTGAAATGTTAGAGAAACGTCAGTGAAATGTTAGAGAAACATTAGTGAAATGTTAGAGAAACGTCAGTGAAATGTTAGAGAAACGTCAGTGAAATGTTAGAGAAAAGTCAGTGAAATGTTAGAGAAACGTCAGTGAAATGTTAGAGAAAAGTCAGTGAAATGTTAGAGAAACGTTAGTGAAATGTTAGAGAAGTTAGAGAAACGTAAGAGAAACGTTAGAGAAATGTTAGAGAAACGTTAGAGAAATGTTAGAGAAAAGTCAGTGAAATGTTAGAGAAAAGTCAGTGAAATGTTAGAGAAACGTTAGAGAAATGTTAGAGAAACGTTAGAGAAATGTTAGAAACGTTAGAGAAATGTTAGAGAAACGTAAATGAAATGTTAGTGAAATGTAAGAGAAACGTTAGTGAAATGTTAGAGAAACGTTAGAGAAACGTTAATGAAATGTTAGAGAAAAGTTAGTGAAACGTAAGAGAAACGTGTGAAATGTCAGCGAAATGTTAGAGAAACGTTAGTGAAATGTTAGAGAAAAGTTAGTGAAACAAGAGAAACGTTAATGAAATGTTAGAGAAAAGTCAGTGAAATGTTAGAGAAAAGTTAGTGAAACAAGAGAAACGTTAATGAAATGTTAGAGAAAAGTCAGTGAAATGTTAGAGAAACGTTAATGAAATATTAGAGAAAAGTCAGTGAAATGTTAGAGAAACGTCAGTGAAATGTTAGAGAAACGTCAGTGAAATGTTAGAGAAACGTCAGTGAAATGTTAGAGAAACGTCAGTGAAATGTTAGAGAAACGTTAGTGAAATGTTAGAGAAAAGTTAGTGAAACAAGAGAAACGTTAATGAAATGTTAGAGAAAAGTCAGTGAAATGTTAGAGAAACGTTAATGAAATATTAGAGAAAAGTCAGTGAAATGTTAGAGAAAAGTCAGTGAAATGTTAGAGAAACGTCAGTGAAATGTTAGAGAAACGTCAGTGAAATGTTAGAGAAAAGTCAGTGAAATGTTAGAGAAAAGTCAGTGAAATGTTAGAGAAACGTTAGTGAAATGTTAGAGAAACGTCAGTGAAATGTTAGAGAAAAGTCAGTGAAATGTTAGAGAAAAGTCAGTGAAATGTTAGAGAAACGTTAGTGAAATGTTAGAGAAGTTAGAGAAACGTTAGAGAAATGTTAGAGAAACGTTAGAGAAATGTTAGAGAAACGTCAGTGAAATGTTAGAGAAAAGTCAGTGAAATGTTAGAGAAATGTTAGTGAAATGTTAGAGAAATGTTAGTGAAATGTTAGAGAAATGTTAGAGAAACGTTAGAGAAATGTTAGAGAAACGTCAGTGAAATGTTAGAGAAAAGTCAGTGAAATGTTAGAGAAACGTCAGTGAAATGTTAGAGAAAAGTCAGTGAAATGTTAGAGAAAAGTCAGTGAAATGTTAGAGAAAAGTCAGTGAAATGTTAGAGAAACGTTAGTGAAATGTTAGAGAAGTTAGAGAAACGTTAGAGAAACGTTAGAGAAACGTTAGAGAAACGTTAGAGAAACGTTAGTGAAACATAAGAGAAACGTTAATGAAATGTTAGAGAAACGTTAGAGAAATGTTAGAGAAACGTTAGAGAAATGTTAGAGAAACGTCAGTGAAATGTTAGAGAAAAGTCAGTGAAATGTTAGAGAAACGTTAGTGAAATGTTAGAGAAGTTAGAGAAACGTTAGAGAAACGTTAGAGAAATGTTAGAGAAACGTTAGAGAAATGTTAGAGAAACGTCAGTGAAATGTTAGAGAAAAGTCAGTGAAATGTTAGAGAAAAGTCAGTGAAATGTTAGAGAAACGTTAGAGAAATGTTAGAGAAACGTTAGAGAAATGTTAGAAACGTTAGAGAAATGTTAATGAAATGTTAGTGAAATGTAAGAGAAACGTAAGAGAAACGTTAGTGAAATGTTAGAGAAACGTTAGAGAAACGTTAATGAAATGTTAGAGAAAAGTTAGTGAAACGTAAGAGAAACGTGTGAAATGTCAGCGAAATGTTAGAGAAACGTTAGTGAAATGTTAGAGAAAAGTTAGTGAAACAAGAGAAACGTTAATGAAATGTTAGAGAAAAGTCAGTGAAATGTTAGAGAAAAGTTAGTGAAACAAGAGAAACGTTAATGAAATGTTAGAGAAAAGTCAGTGAAATGTTAGAGAAACGTTAATGAAATATTAGAGAAAAGTCAGTGAAATGTTAGAGAAAAGTCAGTGAAATGTTAGAGAAACGTTAGTGAAATGTTAGAGAAACGTCAGTGAAATGTTAGAGAAACGTCAGTGAAATGTTAGAGAAACGTCAGTGAAATGTTAGAGAAAAGTTAGTGAAACAAGAGAAACGTTAATGAAATGTTAGAGAAAAGTCAGTGAAATGTTAGAGAAACGTTAATGAAATATTAGAGAAAAGTCAGTGAAATGTTAGAGAAAAGTCAGTGAAATGTTAGAGAAAAGTCAGTGAAATGTTAGAGAAACGTTAGTGAAATGTTAGAGAAACGTCAGTGAAATGTTAGAGAAAAGTCAGTGAAATGTTAGAGAAACGTGTGAAATGTCAGCGAAATGTTAGAGAAACGTTAGTGAAATGTTAGAGAAAAGTTAGTGAAACAAGAGAAACGTTAATGAAATGTTAGAGAAAAGTCAGTGAAATGTTAGAGAAAAGTTAGTGAAACAAGAGAAACGTTAATGAAATGTTAGAGAAAAGTCAGTGAAATGTTAGAGAAACGTTAATGAAATATTAGAGAAAAGTCAGTGAAATGTTAGAGAAAAGTCAGTGAAATGTTAGAGAAACGTTAGTGAAATGTTAGAGAAACGTCAGTGAAATGTTAGAGAAACGTCAGTGAAATGTTAGAGAAACGTCAGTGAAATGTTAGAGAAACGTCAGTGAAATGTTAGAGAAACGTTAGTGAAATGTTAGAGAAAAGTTAGTGAAACAAGAGAAACGTTAATGTAATGTTAGAGAAAAGTCAGTGAAATGTTAGAGAAACGTTAATGAAATATTAGAGAAAAGTCAGTGAAATGTTAGAGAAAAGTCAGTGAAATGTTAGAGAAAAGTCAGTGAAATGTTAGAGAAACGTTAGTGAAATGTTAGAGAAACGTCAGTGAAATGTTAGAGAAACGTCAGTGAAATGTTAGAGAAAAGTCAGTGAAATGTTAGAGAAACGTTAGTGAAATGTTAGAGAAACGTCAGTGAAATGTTAGAGAAAAGTCAGTGAAATGTTAGAGAAAAGTCAGTGAAATGTTAGAGAAAAGTCAGTGAAATGTTAGAGAAACGTTAGTGAAATGTTAGAGAAGTTAGAGAAACGTTAGAGAAAGGTTAGAGAAACGTTAGAGAAATGTTAGAGAAACGTCAGTGAAATGTTAGAGAAAAGTCAGTGAAATGTTAGAGAAATGTTAGTGAAATGTTAGAGAAATGTTAGAGAAACGTTAGAGAAACGTTAGTGAAACGTTAGTGAAACATAAGAGAAACGTTAATGAAATGTTAGAGAAAAGAAATTAAAACGTTAGTAAGAGAAAGTTAGAGAAACGTTAGAGAAATGTTAGAGAAACGTTAGAGAAATGTTAGAGAAACGTCAGTGAAATGTTAGAGAAAAGTCAGTGAAATGTTAGAGAAACGTTAGTGAAATGTTAGAGAAGTTAGAGAAACGTTAGAGAAACGTTAGAGAAATGTTAGAGAAACGTAAATGAAATGTTAGTGAAATGTAAGAGAAACGTAAGAGAAACGTTAGTGAAATGTTAGAGAAACGTTAGAGAAACGTTAATGAAATGTTAGAGAAAAGTTAGTGAAACGTAAGAGAAACGTGTGAAATGTCAGCGAAATGTTAGAGAAACGTTAGTGAAATGTTAGAGAAAAGTTAGTGAAACAAGAGAAACGTTAATGAAATGTTAGAGAAAAGTCAGTGAAATGTTAGAGAAAAGTTAGTGAAACAAGAGAAACGTTAATGAAATGTTAGAGAAAAGTCAGTGAAATGTTAGAGAAACGTTAATGAAATATTAGAGAAAAGTCAGTGAAATGTTAGAGAAAAGTCAGTGAAATGTTAGAGAAACGTTAGTGAAATGTTAGAGAAACGTCAGTGAAATGTTAGAGAAACGTCAGTGAAATGTTAGAGAAACGTCAGTGAAATGTTAGAGAAACGTTAGTGAAATGTTAGAGAAAAGTTAGTGAAACAAGAGAAACGTTAATGAAATGTTAGAGAAAAGTCAGTGAAATGTTAGAGAAACGTTAATGAAATATTAGAGAAAAGTCAGTGAAATGTTAGAGAAAAGTCAGTGAAATGTTAGAGAAAAGTCAGTGAAATGTTAGAGAAACGTTAGTGAAATGTTAGAGAAACGTCAGTGAAATGTTAGAGAAAAGTCAGTGAAATGTTAGAGAAAAGTCAGTGAAATGTTAGAGAAACGTTAGTGAAATGTTAGAGAAACGTCAGTGAAATGTTAGAGAAAAGTCAGTGAAATGTTAGAGAAATGTTAGTGAAATGTTAGAGAAGTTAGAGAAACGTTAGAGAAATGTTAGAGAAACGTTAGAGAAATGTTAGAGAAACGTCAGTGAAATGTTAGAGAAAAGTCAGTGAAATGTTAGAGAAAAGTCAGTGAAATGTTAGAGAAATGTTAGTGAAATGTTAGAGAAACATTAGTGAAATGTTAGAGAAACGTCAGTGAAATGTTAGAGAAACGTCAGTGAAATGTTAGAGAAAAGTCAGTGAAATGTTAGAGAAACGTTAGTGAAATGTTAGAGAAACGTTAGTGAAATGTTAGAGAAACGTCAGTGAAATGTTAGAGAAAAGTCAGTGAAATGTTAGAGAAAAGTCAGTGAAATGTTAGAGAAACGTTAGTGAAATGTTAGAGAAGTTAGAGAACGTTAGAGAAACGTTAGTGAAACGTTAATGAAATGTTAGAGAAAAGTTAGTGAAATGTTAGAGAAATGTTAAAGACCAGAGTCAGACCAGACTGAGACTCAGACGGGCTCAGATCGGACATTTACGTTAATGTAACGTTAGATTAACGTTAGATTAATCAATATAATGAACTGTCTAAACATTTTTGATTCACCTGTAAGACAAAACTCTGCCAGCAGAGAGGGACAGAGAGGAGGAGGAGGAGGAGGAGGAGGAGGGCGGGGCCAGAGAAGAGTGAGAGCTAGCGTGAGAGAGAGAGAGAGAGAGAGAGAGAGAGAGAGAGAGAGAGAGAGAGAGAGAGAGAGATGGTGTCAGAGAGGAACACACTACAGAATGGTAAGAACATACACAAATACACACACATACATAAACACACACACACACAAATGCACACACACAGACACATAAACACAAACAAACACAAACTGTAGCATGTAGAGTGTGTGTGTGTGTGTGTGTGTGTGTGTGTGTGTGTGTGTGTGTGTGTGTGTGTGTGTGTGTGTGTGAGAAGCCAGGTTTTTGGGTGGGGGAGGGGTCTGCAGGGGGTGTCGGGTTACCACCAAGGTGATCCTTAAACATTTATCTGAGAGGTGTGTGTGTGTGCGTGTGTGTGTTGTAACATAGTTTGTGTTCAGTCGATCAGACTCATCTGTAAACTGTAGATCTGATACAAACACACCGTGATAAGACTGACTGTGTGTGTGTGTGTGTGTGTGTGTGTGTGTGTGTGTTTACAAACATTGTTTAAATGTTTATCAGACGTTTAGTTCCTGACTCTAGATCAGAGGAACGTCATGATGACTGCACTGTAAACATGTCTGTAACTAACTGTCTGTCTGTAACTAACTGTCTGTCTGTAACTAACTGTCTGTCTGTCTGTCTGTCTGTCTGTAACTGTCTGTCTGTCTGTCTGTAACTGTCTGTCTGTCTGTCTGTCTGTCTGTCTGTCTGTAACTGTCTGTCTGCCTGTAACTAACTGTCTGTCTGTAACTGTCTGTCTGTCTGTAACTGTCTGTCTGTCTGTAACTAACTGTCTGTCTGTAACTACTGTCTGTTGTAACTACTGTCTGTCTGTAACTAACTGTCTGTCTGTCTGTCTGTCTGTCTGTAACTGTCTGTCTGTCTGTCTGTCTGTCTGTCTGTCTGTCTGTCTGTAACTGTCTGTCTGCCTGTAACTAACTGTCTGTCTGTAACTGTCTGTCTGTCTGTCTGTAACTGTCTGTCTGTCTGTCTGTAACTGTCTGTCTGTCTGTAACTAACTGTCTGTCTGTAACTGTCTGTCTGTCTGTAACTGTCTGTCTGTCTGTAACTAACTGTCTGTCTATCTGTAACTAACTATCTGTCTGTCTGTCTGTCTGTAACTAACTGTCTGTCTGTAACTAACTGTCTGTCTGTAACTAACTGTCTGTCTGTAAATAACTGTCTGTCTGTCTGTAACTAACTGTCTGTCTGTCTGTCTGTAACTAACTGTCTGTCTGTAACTAACTGTCTGTCTGTAACTAACTGTCTGTCTGTCTGTAACTAACTGTCTGTCTGTAACTGTCTGTCTGTCTGTCTGTAGCTGTCTGTCTGTCTGTAACTAACTGTCTGTCTGTAACTGTCTGTCTGTCTGTAACTAACTGTCTGTCTATCTGTAACTAACTGTCTGTCTGTCTGTCTGTCTGTAACTAACTGTCTGTCTGTCTGTAACTAACTGTCTGTCTGTAACTAACTGTCTGTCTGTCTGTAACTGTCTGTCTGTCTGTAACTAACTGTCTGTCTGTCTGTAACTAACTGTCTGTCTGTAACTGTCTGTCTGTCTGTCTGTAACTGTCTGTCTGTCTGTCTGTAACTAACTGTCTGTCTGTCTATCTGTAACTAACTGTCTGTCTGTCTGTCTGTAACTAACTGTCTGTCTGTAACTAACTGTCTGTCTGTCTGTAACTAACTGTCTGTCTGTCTGTAACTAACTGTCTGTCTATCTGTAACTAACTGTCTGTCTGTCTGTAACTAACTGTCTGTCTGTAACTAACCGTCTGTCTGTCTGTAACTAACTGTCTATTTGTCTGTCTGTCTGTCTGTAACTGTCTGTATGTGTATGTGTGTGTCTCACCTGAGCGTAGGTAACCTATCACAGATCAGACACACACTCAGTGTGTGATGTTACCTTGGAGACCATGTGATTGTACATACAGTCACAGGGTGTGTGTTCATGACTCAACCAGACATGTTGAACTGGAACCAGAACCAGAACCTGATCCACATCAGACCTGATCCACCTCAGACCCTGATCCACCTCAGACCCTGATTCTGTGTGTGTGTCAGATGTATGATCAGTGTGTGTCATAGATCATGGTGACCTGAGGTCAGCTCACCTGTTGGCAGGTAAACAAACAGTCCTCATGTGCTGTGGAGGTGTCCACACACACCACCTGATCACTGATCACTGATCGAGCTTTAATTCTCATTGGTCGTCTGCTCACAGACTCATTAACATAACGACATCATGAATATTAAACAGCTGTGAGTCGGCCTGTGACTTCCTGTGTGAGGTGTGTAGACAGGTGGAGGTGTGTAGACAGGAGGAGGTGTGTAGACAGGTGGAGGTGTGTGAGGTGTGTAGACAGGTGGAGGTCAAAAAGTCAAAGTCAAAGTCAGCTTTATTGTGAAATATGCTAATATGCGTTACATACAGCACAGATGAAATTTCAGTCCTCTCAGACTCACGGTGCAAAAGGGCATGTAATACAATATAAATATTAAAAAAAATACAACAGTATAAACAGTATAAACACTATAAACACTATAAACAGTATAAAAGTATGGAAAGTATAAAAATAGACAATAAACAGTAAACAGGTGGTAGAAACTGTCCTTCAGCCTGCTGGTTTTGGCCCGGAGACTCCGCAGTCTCCTTCCCAACGGCAGCAGGCTGAAGAGGCTGTGGGAGGGGTGGGTGGGATCGCCTGCGATCCTGATGGCTCTGCGGGTGAGGCGGGAGTTGTAAATGTCCAGAAGGGGGGTGAGAGAGACACCGATGATCTTCTCGGCTGCTCTCACGATGCGCTGCAGAGTCTTGCGGCAGGACACGGTGCAGGCGCCGTACCACACAGTGATGCAGCTGGACAGGATGCTCTCGATGGTGCCTCTGTAGAATGTGGTCATGATGGGGGTCGGGGCTCTTGCTCTTCTTAGCTTGCGGAGGAAGTACAGGCGTTGGTGAGCTTTCTTGGCCAGTGATGTCGTGTTGTTGCTCCAGGACAGGTCTTCAGAGATGTGCACTCCCAGGAACTTGGTGCTGCTCACCCGCTCCACTGCAGCACCGTCGATGGTAAGTGGAGCATGCTGGGTGTGAACTCTCCTGAAGTCCACAACAATCTCCTTCGTCTTCTCCACATTCAGACGGAGATTGTTGTCCTTACACCACATGGCCAGGCGGCTCACCTCGTCCCTGTAGACTGTCTCCTCATCGTTGGTAATGAGACCTACTACAGTTGTGTCATCCGCAAACTTGATGAAGAGGTTGGAGCTGGATGATGGTGAACAGTCGTGGGTCAGCAGAGTGAAGAGGAGGGGGCTCAGCACACACCCCTGGGGGGCCCCTGTGTTCAGCGTGATGGTGCTGGAGGTGTTGCTGCCAACTCGGACTGCCTGTGGTCTCCCCGTCAGGAAGTCCAGTAGCCAGTTGCACAGTGAGGTGTTGAGCCCCAGCTGGCTCAGTTTGTGGATGAGCTGCTGAGGGATGATGGTGTTGAATGCTGAGCTGAAGTCGATGAACAGCATTCTGACGTAGGAGTCTCTGGTCTCCAGGTGGGTGAGGGCTGAGCGGAGGGCGGTGGAGATGGCATCATTGGTCGAGCGGTTGGACCGATATGCAAACTGGAAAGGGTCCAGGGTGGGGGGGGAGGGCAGACTTGATGTGCTTCATGACTAGCCGCTCGAAGCACTTCATAAGGATGGGAGTGAGTGCGACCGGGCGGTATTCATTGTGGCAGGTGGGTGACGACTTCTTCGGGACCGGGATGACGGTGGTGGCTTTGAGGCACGTGGGGACAACAGCCTGGCTCAGCGAGGTGTTGAAGATGTCTGTAAGGACATCTGTGAGCTCCTCAGCACAGTCTCTCAGGACACGGCCAGGGATGTTGTCGGGACCCGAGGCTTTGCGTACATTGGTCCCTCTGAGGGATTGCTGCACGCTGTCCGGGGATAACGTCAGCAGCTGGTCGCCGGGAGGTGGTGGGGTCTTCTGTGCCAGGGTGGTGTTGTCTGCCTCAAAGCGGGCGAAGAAGTCGTTCAGCTGGTTCAGCAGAGTGGTGGAGTTGTCGCAGGTCTGTGGGGAGGTCTTGTAGTCTGTGATGGTCTGTATCCCCCGCCACAGGTTCCTGGTGTCTCTGCTGTCGCTGAAGTGGTCGGCGATCCTCCTGGAGTACTGTCTCTTGGCTACCCTGATGCCACGTGACAGGTTGGCCCGGGCTGACCTCAGGCCCATCTCGTCGCCAGCTTTGAAGGCAGTGTTCCGTGCCTTCAGGAGCCTGTGGACTTCCCCTGTCAGCCATGGCTTCTGGTTGGCCCGGATGGAGATGGTCCTGGTGACTGTGACGTCGTCCGTGCACTTCCTCATGTAGGAAGTGACGGTGTCAGTGTACTCCTGGAGGTCTGTGGTGTCGTTGTAGGTGGCTGCCTGTCTGAACATGCTCCAGTCAGTGATGGAGAAGCAGTCCTGGAGTGCCTCTGACGACCCCTCAGGCCACACCCGTACCTGCTTTTTGACTGGTTTGATGACTTTAACCAGCGGCCTATATGCTGGCATTAGCATGATAGTGGAGTGGTCTGAGGCTCCAAGGTGGGGGAGGGGGAGGGCTTTGTAGGCCCCCCTGTGTGTGGTGTAAACATTGTCCAGGATATTGTTCCCTCGTGTTGGAAAATTGATGTGTCCGTGGAGTTGTGGAAACACGCTTTTGGGGTTGGCGTGGTTGAAATCCCCAGCCAGGATGAGGAAAGCATCTGGGTGGGCTGTCTGCTGCTCACTGATGTGCTGATGGAGTTCATTCAGTGCTTCACTCCTGTTGTTGTTGGAGCCAGGGGGGATGTAAATTGCTACCAGCAATATGGCACTAAATTCCCTCGGCAGGTAGAATGGCCGGCATTTAATCATCATAAGCTCCACCAGTGATGAGCAATGTTTACAGACCACAGCAGCGTCACGGCACCAGGCATCACTGATGTAAACACAGAGTCCCCCCGCCGCGAGTCTTCCCCCCCTCGACGGGCGCTCTGTCTGCCCGGTAGCTTGTTAGCTGGGCTAGCTGGATGGCACAGTCCGGTACGCTGTCGTTCAGCCATGTTTCCACAAACACAAGAACACAACACTCACTCACGGTCTTGGAAGTTGTGCGGAGTAGTCTGATGTAGTCCATTTTATTATCCAGCGAGCGTACGTTGGCCAGCGTGATGGTAGGGATGGTCGGCCGGTGAGGGCTAGCCGCTAGCCTCCCTCGGATACCTCCGCGCTTCCCCCTCTTCTGCTTCCTCATACACCGCCTGTGGCGCCTCCACTGTGGGCTGGATATAGGAGTGGGGGTCGGTGGATGAGCCGGCTCCTGGAGCAGACCGCAGTCGCGTAGTTCTTCCGCGTCAGCTGGATTTAGTTCAGAAGAGGTTCTGCCGATGTCGAGCAGAACCCCACGGGAGTAGGTGCGCCTCGGATGTACCTGGCACGACAGGGACGAACATATGCACATGTGTGCATAACACAAAAAACACAAAAATGCCGATTTGCCGGGAGAGAGAGGAGCCGCTGCGTGTTCACACGCCGCCATCTTGGAACAGGGTGTGTAGACAGGTGGAGGTGTGTAGACAGGTGGAGGTGTGTGAGGTGTGTAGACAGGTGGAGGTGTGTGAGGTGTGTGTATTTGTGTAACAGAGATCAGGATTGAACCTGTCTGACGCTCAGTCAGACTCAAACGTTGTAAATATGTTCTTAATACGTTGCAGAGGTTGTAATTGTATATTTTGCTCCAGTTATGAGTCTATTCTCGCCTGACATCTGAAGAATGAGGAGGAGGAGGAGGAGGAGGAGGACTGGAGTGTTTTGTACCAACTCGACCTGTGTTTAGTCCATGGATCAATGTGGGTTCAGTTCGGCTTGGTTCAGTTCATTTCAGGTCCGGTCGGCTTAGTTCGGGTTGGTTCAGGTTGGTTCAGTTCAGGTCGGGTCGGGTTGGGTTGGTTCAGGTCGGTTCAGTTCAGGTCAGGGTCAGTGATTCTGACTCCAGACCAGAACACTCCAGGTCTGTAGAGGGTTCTGTCTACAGGTGAACCTGGACCCAGGACCATCCATAACCAGGTTCAGGTAAACCTCCCCTCAGTCCTCAGCTCATCTGTTGGTCCATTGATGGTTCTGTCTCTGGTTCTTCAGCCCCTCTGAGCTTCACATTAACTCACTGTTTAGATCACAGCAGGTCTGATGAGGGCTAGGACAAGACCTCAGTACCTGCTAAACTCTGTTGGACTGTGCTGGACTCTGTTGGACTGTGCTGGACTCTGTTGGACTGTGCTGGACTCTGTTGGACTGTGCTGGACTGTGCTGGACTCTGGTGGACTGTGCTGGACTGTGCTGGACTCTGGTGGACTGTGCTGGACTCTAACAGTGAATACAGCAGCCTACTGAGGTGGTTTTCTTGCCGGGTTTGTCTCCTGGCCTCCCGGGCTGAGTCAGTTCAGTTAGCTACACATCACAAACAAACACATCTGTTTTCATTCAGTGTTTTTGACTTCAACTGAAAACATCTACACACACACCCACACACACACAGACACACACATACACACACACACACACAGACACACACACACACGCACACACACAGCTGGGAGATAAACCATTTCCTTTCTATCTCCTCGTGGTTAACCAGCGACGGACCAGAACAAAACACAACGGGCTGTTTGTGAAACTCTGAGACGTTCAACACAGTTTCAGTCTGCAAGACTGTCTGCAAGACTCTGAATCAGTTCAAAGTGTTAGTGTCATCTGTTCTGTGAACGTTCTGTCCGTTGGTTCCTGTGTTTGCTGTGAACGTTCTGTCCGTTGGTTCCTGTGTTTGCTGTGAACGTTCTGTCCGTTGGTTCCTGTGTTTGCTGTGAACGTTCTGTCCGTTGGTTCCTGTGTTTGCTGTGAACGTTCTGTCCGTTGGTTCCTGTGTTTGCTGTGAACGTGCTGTCTGTTGGTTCTTGTGTTTGCTGTGAACGTTCTGTCCGTTGGTTCCTGTGTTTGCTGTGAACGTTCTGTCTGTTGGTTCCTGTTCTGTTCTGTGAACGTTCTGTCTGTTGGTTCCTGTGTTTGCTGTGAACGTTCTGTCCGTTGGTTCCTGTGTTTGCTGTGAACGTTCTGTCCGTTGGTTCCTGTGTTTGCTGTGCTTGTGGTCGTCTTTGTTCTCGTGGTTTGTGTTCTCTGACTTGCTGCAGCTTGTCCTCATCGAGCTTGCTGCGTTCATTCGATGTTATCTGTGATGATGAGCAGGAATGACATGAATTCCTTCAGGATGAGTGTGCTTTTACTTTGAAAGGCTAAACCATTTCAGTATTTGAGCTGGAGGGGAAACGAGACGGTGTAACAGATAAGAATGTTACCAACACTGTCAGGACCCATCCTGAACTCTACAACCAATCAGATGCTGTGACTTTGAGGTCTACAGTCATCTATGTCCTCAGCCATGAACATCTCGGTCCCTGTGGGTCCTGGTCTTGTAGCTGGTCCCTGTGTTTCCTGGTCCTGGTCTTGTAGACCCTCTTGTTGTGGCTTGAGTCAGACAGCTGGTGTGTATGGGGGTCAAAGGTCAGGTCTCCTGTGGGTCCCTCTCCTTTTATGGCCGTGTCACTGTGATTGGTTACTTTAAAGGTCGTGACCTCTCTTACACTGCGATCCTCTGGCTGAGCCTTCGATCAGGTATCAGCTGATCGTTGGTGTTCATATATTGGCGTGTTTGTTGATCAGGTCTGAGCGGCGCCTGGTGGTGACATCCTGATCCTCCACGCCCACAGGAACCGGTTCTACCATCACAGATGAATCATGGGCCTCCAGAGACCGCGAGGGGAACCGGCCTAACCAGAGAGGTCGGATCAGGTCATCCTCCATCTGAGGATTAAAGCTGCACCACGCCACGCCCACATGATGCCACGTCATGCCCACACAACACCACAGTGTGAGAACATGCTGTCTGTGGGTCAGACACAGAGACTCTCCTGCAGGTTCATGTTCATTGTTTACACTGCAGTCAGTACTACATTACCCATGAGCCTCTGCAGGTTACTGACCTGATCCAGTCTCTGACAGGTTGTAATTGTGAAGCTCTGTGATTGGCTGTCTGTGAGTGAAATGCAGTCTGGGGGTCGTAGTCTTCTCTCCTTCAGGTTTCATGTTCAGGGTCATGTGACAGTCAGTGACCTGTCCATTCATTACTGTAAATAAACTGTATGTAACCATGGTAACAACACAGTGCTTCAGGCTGTGTCAGTTGACTGTCTCAAAGCTAATGAGTGCTAATGAGTTCTAACCTTCATCAGTCGCAGGAAGGACTGGAGTGTTAATATTCACTGTTTCCATCCTGGTACGTGTGTGGTTCCCTCTCAGTGTGTGCTCTACATGTGTAGTTCCCTCTCAGTGTGTGCTCTACATGTGTGGTTCCCTCTCAGTGTGTGCTCTATATGTACAGTGGTTCCCACTCAGTGTGTGCTCTTCATGTGTGGTTCCCACTCAGTGTGTGCTCTAAATGTGTAGTTCCCTCTCAGTGTGTGCTCTATATGTACAGTGGTTCCCACTCAGTGTGTGCTCTTCATGTGTGGTTCCCACTCAGTGTGTGCTCTACATGTGTGGTTCCCACTCAGTGTGTGCTCTATATGTACAGTGGTTCCCACTCAGTGTGTGCTCTACATGTGTAGTTCCCTCTCAGTGTGTGCTTTACATGTGTGGTTCCCACTCAGTAGTCTCTGTATAATCTGATGGTGAAGTGTTGGTGGTGTGTTTGTCTGTGTTAAACTAGACGTCCTGCGGCCTCGCTCTGATTATAAGACGCTCCACCTCCTGAACCTCGGCCCGATTTAACACCTCACAGGTCCGGTCTGACCCAGCAGGACTCACTAGTCTGGATCCAGAGAACACAGACCGGTCTCAGCTCTGGTTGTAGTTTAGATTTGTTTGCAGACGGGTCGACACAATGTTGCTGTGTGAAGCTCTGAGCCAGAAGCAGCTCTGGACCTGGATCTGGACCTGGTCTTGGATGTCTATCAGTCACCGGGCCTTTCAGCAGGTCTGAACCCGCTCTGTACCCCCTGCAGCCTGGCCCGATGTCACCTGATCTCCTGATGCTAATCTTGGCCTCAGCTCTACATTTGGCTGCCAGTTGTTGTGTTTGAATCCTGCAGAGCTGAGTCACGTCCAGAACATCCAGAACATTCAGCTCAGCACCGGCTGAAGAGAACGGGCCGAGCTCTGTTTCTGAAACACAGCAAAGTCACCAGAAAGTTGTTCTGGTGTTGTCGTGGTGTTGTTCTGGTGTTGTTCTGGTGTTGTTCTGGTGTTGTTCTGGTGTTGTCGTGGTGTTGTCGTGGTGTTGTCCTGGTGTTGTCCTGGTGTTGTCCTGGTGTTGTTGTGGTGTGTATTAAAGTGGAGGATGAGCTCAAACAAACACTGGCCCTGCTGAGCTCAGAGACGTCCTCACAGCCGGCTGGAGCCGGGCGACGTGCTCTGTGATATTTTTACCTGACCGGTCTCTGCTGCCTCCACACCAGTGGATCCAGTTACAGCCTTGTTCCCACGGCAACAAACAGGGCCTCCCAGCCACACCTCCAGGGCCTGGCAGGCGTGCCGCTGGTGGCGAGCCTGAAATGCTGAACTTGAATGAACAAACACGTGCTGATAAGAGGCGAGTTGGCTGCATGTGCCAGCGAGCGAACAGCTGACTGATGTACAGTAACACGGACTAATAATAGCGGAACAGGCTGCAGGACGGCTCTGTGGTACCGGTCTGTGGTACCGTAGGGTCTGGAGAGAGGCTCTGTGTCAGTCCAGGTGTGTATGTGTGTGTGTGTGTGTGCGCGCGTGTGTGTGTGTGGTCTGACATGTTGACATGTGGAAGTGGTTCAATGACTGTCTGTCTGTCTGACAGTCTTTGTGTGACTGGAATGTGATGCAGAGGTGTGGCATTAAAACCAGCTGCTGCGTGTCCGTAAACATGTGTGACCTCGTTCACTGTGTTTAGCTTCTGTTGTCTAACCCTGGATTAATTAACCCTGGACTAACCTGAACATGTCATGTACAGAACTAGCTTTATCTTTGCTCAGACTGTGTTAGCGATCTGATTGTATCTTAAGTCTTCCATTATCTGATGATCAGACAGCAGACAGTATCTCTGTGTTGGACTCAGTCCTGGGATCTTAGTGGAGGTCTGAGTGTAACATGAGAAGCTTCATCATCTGTGAGGTAAACTACGTAACAAGCTCGGTGAAGCTACACGCTGTCTAAAGTTTGACACTCGTCTGTCTTTGTCCTCTTCCTTCAGGACTCTGAATCTCTGGACCGGTGCATCCAGACTGCCCTGTCAGCCCTCTACCCGCCCTTCCAGGCCACATCCCCGACCGTCATCTGTCAGGTCCTCAGCGTGGTGGAGAGCTGCTACAGAGGAGATGGTCTTCGCTACCTACTCCACTTCCTGTTACCTGCAAAGCAATTTCTAGCGAACCTCCAGCAAGATGCCTGTGTGAGTCTCCCTGGATCTGTCTAACTGTGGTCACTGTCAGTCTGGATGGACTGCCGTCCAGTCTTAGGTTACAAGGAGTTTTACAGGAGGTAAAATCAGTCTGTGGAGGTTACGGTCAGTCTGTGGAGGTTACGGTCAGTCTGTGGAGGTTACGGTCAGTCTGTGGAGGTTACGGTCAGTCTGTAGAGTCAGTCTGTGGAGGTTACAGTCAGTCTGTGGAGGGTAGAGTCAGTCTGTGGAGGTTACGGTCAGTCTGTGGAGGTTACGGTCAGTCTGTGGAGGGTAGAGTCAGTCTGTGGAGGGTAGAGTCAGTCTGTGGAGGTTACGGTCAGTCTGTGGAGGTTACGGTCAGTCTGTGGAGGTTACGGTCAGTCTGTAGAGGTTACGGTCAGTCTGTGGAGGTTACGGTCAGTCTGTGGAGGGTAGAGTCAGTCTGTGGAGGGTAGAGTCAGTCTGTGGAGGTTACGGTCAGTCTGTGGAGGTTACGGTCAGTCTGTGGAGGTTACGGCCAGTCTGTGGAGGTTACGGTCAGTCTGTGGAGGGTCTGTGGAGGTTACGGTCAGTCTGTGGAGGTTACGGTCAGTCTGTGGAGGTTACGGTCAGTCTGTGGAGGGTCTGTGGAGGTTACGGTCAGTCTGTGGAGGTTACGGTCAGTCTGTGGAGGGTCTGTGGAGGTTACGGTCAGTCTGTGGAGGTTACGGTCAGTCTGTGGAGTCAGTCTGTAGAAGTTACGGTCAGTCTGTAGAAGTTACGGTCAGTCTGTAGAAGTTACGGTCAGTCTGTGGAGGTTACGGTCAGTCTGTGGAGGTTACGGTCACTCTGTGGAGGTTAGTCAGTCTGTAGAGTCAGTCTGTGGAGGTTACAGTCAGTCTGTGGAGGTTACGGTCAGTCTGTAGAGTCAGTCTGTGGAGGTTACGGTCAGTCTGTGGAGGTTACGGTCAGTCTGTTGGAGGATGGTGGTGAAGGATATCTGCTGAGACGTGTTTGGATCTGACTTGTTTTGTTGTTGTCACAGTGAAGTGAAGCTCGAGGAGTCATGTGACTGTCCGATCGAAGTTGTGAACTCTCGGGAACGTTTTCTTTCTTCTTTGTGTGTTCTGTTTGTTTTGAGTCGTGTTTGAGCAGTCGGAGATGATTGAGGACAAAAGCTGTGATTCAGGAGATTATCTGCCGTGAGTCATCATGAAGTGACTCTCTCTGACTCTCTCTGCTCGTGCCTGGTCTTGTCTGTCCAACCCTGTGTGCTGATTGGCTGATGTGTCATGTTTGGTTAAGGTGACTGTGTGGGATCGTCACTCACCTGACTGCTGCTGCTGGGCGTGGCCTCGCCCACACACACCTGAGACAGAGGCCACGCCCAGCAGCAGTGTTAGACCTGTCATGTGATCACTCACTGTGAAACATTGTGTAACATACTAATGCTCATGTCCTCCTCTCCTTGTCTCCTCCTCTCCTCTCCTCAGTTGCCGTACTGTGGTCTGTTGTTCCGTCATGAAGGCTGGCCTCTGTGCCTCCATGAGAAGGTAGTGATCCAGCTCTGTCCTCTGGACCAGCACCTCCTCAGACCAGGAGACTTCTACCTGCTGGTTTCTCCTCCTGCTCCTCCTCCTCCTCCTCCTCCTCCACCTCGAGCACGTGGTGCCTCCTGCAGGAGCGCTGTCGGCTCCTCCCCCCGCCTGCTCCTGTGCAGCGTGTCGGCCGGCCGTCATGTGGAGCAGCAGGAGGTGCCAGAGTTAGCCCTGCGGTCCCTCTTCAGCATGGCGTGGCTGGACTCTGTGAACAGGGAGAGGGAGGAGCGAGGAGCATCCCGGCTGGAGCGCTGCGTCCTCTCCGCCCACGGTGACGTCTTTAGGGTCCCCTGGGAGGACCTGGTCTACCCACAGTTCATGAGCCGGCCCTGTGCCTCCCTGAAGGAGGACATGGAGTCGCCCGTTAAGGATGGAGACGTGTTAAGAGATTCTGACACGTCACAGGACGTGAAGCTCCTCCCATCTACAAAAACTGACCAGTCAGCAGCGAGCAGCGAGGGTGAGGACTCGGAGGGCGAGTACGTGGAGCTGACGGAGCTCCCGCTGCCTCGCTTCTCCCCTCAGAAAGGCTCCCTAACCCAGTCCATCAGCCTGCAGCACCGGACTAGCACCAGCACACACTCCTCCTGGACCTCCACCCAGCCCAGCTCACACACCGGGCTCTGCTCCAGGTGCATTGAGGAGAACCTGGAGCAGGACTCACCCGTCATCCTCACCCCCGTCTCCTCCTCCTCTTCTTCCTCTGCTCCTCCTGAAGGAGGGGGAACCTCAGAGGAGCACAGAGGAGGTACTGAATCAGGCAGGAGTCCAAACACAGAGCCAGCAGAGAGCACAGAACAGAGAGAGGAGGAGGAGACGGAGAGGGAGGAGGGAAGGGAGGTGATGGAGAGGGAGAAAGAGAAGCATGAGATGATGGTGTCAGTTAATGAAGGTGGAGAGAAGGAGGAAGAAGAGTTTAGAAAGGATGAAAATTTACTGCTGTACACTGCTGAGGAGGGAGGAGAGAGGGAGGAGGAGGAGGAAGAAGAGAAGGAAAGTGAAGAGACTGAGGGAGAGGATGAGGCAGAGGAGGTGGAGGTAGAGGAGGAGGTTCAGGTTATAATTGTGCAGCATAGTCAAGAAAGAACGCAGGAGGAGGAAGTGATGAAAGAAGAGGAGGGAGGAGGTGAGGAGAGAGGAGGTGAACGACTGCACAAAGATGAGAAAACTGACTCATGTACAAACACACACTCTCAGGACTCTTATTTTGAAAGGAACACACTACAAACAGACACTAAGAACTCTTATTTTGAAAACCATGCACTACAAACACAAACTAAGGACTCTTATTTTGAAAACACACTGCAGACGCACTCTGAGGACTCTTATTCTGAAAGAAACAGACCACAGACACCACTAGAAGACTCTTATTGTGAAAGGAACAAACTACAAACACACTCTGAGGACTCTTATTGTGAAAGGAACACACTACAAACACACACTGAGGACTCTTATTGTGAAAGGAACACACAAACACACTCTGAGGACTCTTATTGTGAAAGGAACATGCAAACACACACTGAGGACTCTTATTGTGAAAGGAACACACTACAAACACACACTGAGGACTCTTATTGTGAAAGGAACACACTACAAACACACACTGAGGACTCTTATTGTGAAAGGAACACACAAACACACTCTGAGGACTCTTATTGTGAAAGGAACACACTACAAACACACACTGAGGACTCTTATTGTGAAAGGAACATACAAACACACTCTGAGGACTCTTATTGTGAAAGGAACACACTACAGACACACACTGAGGACTCTTATTGTGAAAGGAACATACAAACACACTCTGAGGACTCTTATTGTGAAAGGAACACACTACAAACACACTCTGAGGACTCTTATTGTGAAAGGAACATACAAACACACTCTGAGGATTCTACACTCAACACACCATCAAAGGAGTCTGAAAATGGACAGGACACACAAGAGAAGAAGATGGAGGAGGAAGAAAAAGAGGAGAAGGAGAAGAGCAGCTGTGAGGAGGTTGGTGGAGGAAGAACTGCAGATCTTCGGACCGAAGGTACAGACACTCTTTCTCCTGTTTTTATTCCACAAACATCCAACTCTTTCTGTTCTCCTTATCACCTCCTCCTACTCCTCATTTATCACCTCCTCCTTTATCAGCACCTCGTCCTCCCCATTTATAACCTCCTCTTCCTCCTCGTCCTCCCCATTTATAACCTTTTCTGGCTGAATTAGTTCTCCTCTTTCCCCTTTTACCTTCCTCCTCCTTCTCCTCTTCCTCCTCCTTCTCCTCCTCCTCTTCTTCCTCCTCCTCCTCCTTCTCCTCCTCTTCTTCTTCCTCCTCTCCTTATGACAGGCTGACAGGCCGACTGTTGGACTGTTGGCCTGTTGGCCTGTCGGACTGTTGGACTTATTGGACTGACATGAGGACGTTTGGCCTGGACCTCAGTCTGACGTTTGGTCTCATCCTCGTCCTCGAGGGTCGTCAGGTTTCAGGTTTCTGTCGTCGTGTCCTCACTGGTATAGAAACACAGTTCGTCTGTCTTCTGTCCTCAGACTTCAGCCGTCAGCTGACTCCTGTCCAGTCACATGATCCCGGTCCAACAGAACCAGAACCAGCAGCAGCCTTTCCACAGCTGGACTTGTCAGCTGCTCCCACAGTCCATGTCCAGTCCTCCCAGCCCTGCTTCTACAGAGTGCTGCTGAGCTCTGGCGCCCTCTGTCTGCCAGGTGAGACCAGCACAGTCTAGACCAGGACCCAGAGTGGATCAGACCGGGTCCCTGAGCTGGACCGGACCTCTGTGTAAACTTCCGTTCTGTGTCTGCAGGAACCAGAGACCGGAGCGGTCGAGCCCTGCTTACGGTCTGTACCAGAAACGCTGTGTGGTCGAACCCCGACTGTGACAGCGCCGAGCTGCTCCGCCTTCTGCTTTACTACACCTCCACCCTCAGGTATGAAGCCCCGCCTCCTTCACAGCGCTCACTCAGCTCACTGTTCCTCCTCTGACATCACTTCCTCTGTCAAACAGGAAGGAGGTGCAAGCATTGGGGCTGATGGTGCTGGTGGACACCCGCAGAGCCGCTCCGGTTCCTGCCCTGTTCTCCGCCCTGCGGTCCCTCCAGGTGAGTCTGACCTGAGACCACGAGCCCACCTGGAGCTTCATGGTTCTTCCATGGTTCCGTCATGGTTCCTTCATGGTTCCTTCATGGTTCCTTCATGGTTCCGTCATGGTTCCTTCATGGTTCCTTCATGGTTCTGTCATGGTTCCCTTCATGGTTCTGTCATGATTCTGTCATGGTTCCTTCATGGTTCTGTCATGGTTCCCTTCATGGTTCCTTCATGGTTCTGTCATGGTTCCCTTCATGGTTCTGTCATGATTCTGTCATGGTTCCTTCATGGTTCTGTCATGATTCTGTCATGGTTCCGTCATGGTTCCTTCATGGTTCCTTCATGGTTCTGTCATGGTTCCCTTCATGGTTCTGTCATGGTTCCTTCATGGTTCTGTCATGATTCTGTCATGGTTCCTTCATGGTTCCCTTCATGGTTCTGTCATGGTTCCCTTCATGGTTCTGTCATGATTCTGTCATGGTTCCTTCATGGTTCTGTCATGATTCTGTCATGGTTCCGTCATGGTTCCTTCATGGTTCCTTCATGGTTCTGTCATGGTTCCCTTCATGGTTCTGTCATGATTCTGTCATGGTTCCTTCATGGTTCTGTCATGATTCTGTCATGGTTCCTTCATGGTTCCTTCATGGTTCTGTCATGGTTCCCTTCATGGTTCTGTCATGATTCTGTCATGGTTCCTTCATGGTTCCCTTCATGGTTCCTTCATGGTTCTGTCATGGTTCCATCATGGTTGATGAGTGCATTGATCATCTGTTGATATAAACACATTGATGCATTCAGCTGTAACACACCTGTCTGTACACACACTGAGCATGATGACAGTCTGAGGTCAGCTGACTGTTGTTCTGGCCAGCAGGGGGTGACAGTTTGACAGTCAGCCAATGAAAAAGGCTCCTGAACTTCCTGTTCATCAGCTGACTGACAGACAGTGTTTGTGACACCTGCATGTCTGCACTGACACACCTTTACCTGTATTTACAGGTGACACCGTCACAGACAGTTTGACTGAGTGATGGAAACAAACTGGCGTCTCACACACACACACACACACACACACACACACACAGTAACACACACACACACACACAGTAACACACACACACACACAGTAACGCACAGTAACACACACACACACACACACACACACACACACACACACACACACACACACACACACCACAGCAGGACGAGCCTCAAATGATGAAACATCTTGAACATGTTTTAACGTTTAAACTGTGTGTGTGTGTGTGTGTGTGTGTGTGTGTGTGTGTGTGTGCTCTCGTGCAGGATAACATCCCAGGCTCGGTCCACTCTGTGTTACTGCTGGTCAACAAGGACTCGTCTCTCCGTGTGGACAAACCTGCAGGCGCTCAGGTAACACCTGACACACCTGACACACACTGTCACCTGCTCTGTGCTGCCCTCTGCTCACACTGTGTGTGTGTGTGTGTGTGTGTGTTGTTGTGCAGGTGGAGGTGTTGAGCTCTCTGAAGGCGGTTCACAAACAGGTGGATGTTCAGCAGCTTCCTGAAGAGTTTGGAGGATCTCTGAGCTTCAGTCAGAGCAGCTGGCTGTGCTTCAGATCAGTCAGTACACACACACACACGCACACACGGCTGCTGTAAACACCAATCAGTGACCTGACAGTGATGTCACTCAGACTGTGTTCATGTTGTTGTTTGATCAGCGGGTAGATCAGCTCACCGTTCAGTGCAAGGACGTCATCAAGCTGCTGCAGAAAACCATCAGCATCCTGCAGAGCACACCTTTACCTGCTGCAGCTCAGGTGACTCACGTCATCACGTCA
>OX336882.1:34495972-34525972 GCA_946959425.1 Argyrosomus regius
GAACACTGTGGACACTGTGGTAAAGTGTGAACACTGTGGACACTGTGGTAAAGTGTGAACACTGTGGACACTGTGGTAAAGTGTGGACACTGTGGACACTGTGGTAAAGTGTGGACAGTGTGGTAAAGTGTGGACACTGTGGACAGTGTGGTAAAGTGTGGACACTGTGGACACTGTGGTAAAGTGTGGACAGTGTGGTAAAGTGTGGACACTGTGGACACTGTGGTAAAGTGTGGACACTGTGGTAAAGTGTGGACACTGTGGACACTGTGGTAAAGTGTGGACACTGTGGTAAAGTGTGGACACTGTGGACACTGTGGTAAAGTGTGGACACTGTGGTAAAGTGTGGACACTGTGGTAAAGTATGGACACTGTGGTAAAGTGTGGACACTGTGGTAAAGTGTGGACACTGTGGACACTGTGGTAAAGTGTGGACACTGTGGTAAAGTGTGGACACTGTGGTAAAGTGTGGACACTGTGGACACTGTGGTAAAGTGTGGACACTGTGGACACTGTGGACACTGTGGTAAAGTGTGGACACTGTGGACACTGTGGTAAAGTGTGAACACTGTGGTAAAGTGTGGACACTGTGGACACTGTGGTAAAGTGTGAACACTGTGGTAAAGTGTGGACACTGTGGACACTGTGGTAAAGTGTGAACACTGTGGTAAAGTGTGGACACTGTGGACACTGTGGTAAAGTGTGGACACTGTGGACACTGTGGTAAAGTGTGGACACTGTGCTCCAGATCAGAACTTCAGTTATCTCATGACACTTTCCATACAGAGCAGGTCAGACCGTACTCTGTATAATATTATTACAGAGACCAACAGTTCAACCATGAGCAAGAAAAACTTCTTTAACAGGCAGAAACCTCCAACAGACCAGAGAGAGAGAGAGAGAGAGAGAACTAACTATAAACTGTGATGGAGATCTGGTAACATTAATGACAGTAATAATATATGTAGTGGACGTCATGCAGGACCACAGCAGCAGTCACGATCCACGAGAACCTGCTGGACGAGAGAGCACAGAAACTCCGGGGAAGAAGTTTAGTTAGTAAGACGCATTAACATGCATTACATTCAGCAGGTAAACACACCTCAGCTCCCCTCACTCGCCCCACCACCGGTTGCTGGTTTCCCTGTTCCTGTCTGAATACGCGCTAAGTGTGAGTGCGGCAGTAAGAGCTGTGACAGCTCTTAAAGGAGTACATTTATCATGTATAGTTGTTGGTAGTGCTAACAACTGTTCTGTTGGGTGGTTCTGATGTGGACTGGTTTGCATGTTTATCACAGAGGTTAGTGTGTGTGTGTGTGTGTGTGTGTGTGTGTGTGTGTGTGTGAGAACTGATCAGCTGCAGTCATCAGGACTCATCAGTCAGCCAATCACTTTGAAGATCAGTCAGCCTACAGAGCTGACCTACTGTTTGTGTGTGTGTGTGTGTGTGTGTGTGTGTGTGTGTGTGTGTGTGTGTGACCCCAGAAAGTTCCCACCAGCCACCATTGTTACTGCTTAGGATCCACTCCAGGCCTTAAAGAGATCCATTCCAGGCCTTGAAAGGTTTGGAGCAACCCAGTGTGGCATGACACGCCAACGACCTTCAGCGTGTGTGTGCGTGTGTGTGTGTGTGCGTGTGTGTGTGTGTGTGTGTGTGTGTTTAATGATGAGGTCATGTGTTCGTTTTCTGTGCGGGGAGTAAAGATTCATTCAGGAGGCCACACACACACACACACTCTCCCCTCTCAGACACTTCAAAGGTTCTTCACTTCAAACATGGCGGACGACATTACTCCTGTCTGAAGGCGGGAAAACGAATCTGTTCATTAAATAAAGTTTTTAAATAGTTTTAAATAAAGTTTTTAAATAGTTTTAAATAAAGTTTTTAAATAGTTTTAAATAAAGTTTTCGTGGGTGTTGCTGTTTCAGGATGTAAACAAATGTTGTTGTTGTTGTTTGGAGTTAGAGGTCCGTGGTTAACCTGAGGCCCCTCCCCCTCGTGGTGCTGTCACATGACCTGTCTCACCTGTGTCTGCAGGCCTATGGCTGGGCGTTGGAGGGCATGCGTCACTTAGCTGGAGTCAGTATGGATGACTGCACGCTGCCCGACAAATGCCGGGCTGTGATTGGCTGCCTGGAGGAGTACCACCGCCAGCACCCACCAATCCCAGATGAGCGCTTCCAGGAGATGAAGGCGGTGGCGGGCGAGCTGCGCGGCGAGCGTGGCCTCCGACAGTGGAGCTTCGCCTGGTCCAAGTGTCAGGAGACCAAGAGGATGTTTGACAGGAAGATGGAGGCGGCACTCAGGACCAGAGACTCCGCCCACCGCAGGAGCTTCGCCTCCTCCAGGAAGTCCTCCTTCTTGTCCTCCTTCTCGTCCTCCTGCTCCCCAGAGGAGGATACCCTCACCTCCTCTCCACCTCGGAACTACTCCTCTCACTCTCTGCTCCCCATCACCTCCACCCCTGCTCCCACTTCCTCCTCCACTGCTCAGCACACTCCGCTCCTCCGGCGTCTGCTCCGCAGCTCCTCCTCCAAGGATCCAGCTGACCGGGTGGAGGTCTGCTCCTCCAGTCCCAGTCTGCCCCGCCTGGGCTCCTCTGCCAGCTTCACCCCCTCCACCTGCTCCTCCTCCTCCTCGTTATCCTCCAGCAGGCGGCAGCAGCTGAGGAAGACTCAGAGCTTCGACTGTCCCTCCACCCCTGAGGCGCCGCGGTACGGCCCGTGTCCTCGCGCCCTCAGCGAGCCGGCGCACAGAGGAAACACGGGCGTGTTCATCCGCGGCCTGGAGGTGAGCAGCGCGGAGGCCGCCGACCACACACTGTGCCCCAGGACGGGCGCTCACGGCTGGGCAGGGAAGGGGCTGCGCAGCCCCGGGACACCTGGGAAACCCAGAACCACCGGGACCACCGGGAGCCTGGCAGAGTCCAGACCCAGAGGGAGGTAAAGTACTGTTACTGTAATACAGGTACTCTAAAGTACTGATCTGAGTACTTCTTCATCACTCACTGTGACTGTTACAGCAGAGCCATGCTGCCCCCTGCTGGTGAACATTATGTCCCGTTGTGTCTGTGCAGTAAGCTCCGTCACGTGGTGGAGGAGATGGTGACCACAGAGAGAGAGTACGTCCGCTCTCTGCGGTACATCATCCATCACTACTTCCCTGAGATGGACCGGGCCGACGTTCCTCAGGACCTGAGAGGGAAGCGCTCCGTCGTCTTCGGGAACCTGGAGAAGCTTCTGGACTTCCACAGTCAGTTCTTCCTCAGAGAGCTGGAGGCCTGCTGGAAACACCCACTGAGAGTCCCACACTGCTTCCTGAGACACGTACGACACACACACACAACTTCACTACTTTATTATTATTCAGGTGTTGTGTGTGTGTATTCAGGTGTTGTGTGTGTGTGTGTGTGTGTGTGTATTCAGGTGTTGGTGTGTGTGTATTCAGGTATTTTTGTGTGTATTCAGGTGTTGTTGTGTGTATTCAGGTGTTGTTGTGTGTATTCAGGTGTTGTTGTGTGTATTCAGGTGTTGTTGTGTGTATTCAGGTGTTGTTGGTGTGTGTATTCAGGTGTTGGTGTGTGTATTCAGGTGTTGTGTGTGTATTCAGGTGTTGTGTGTGTATTCAGGTGTTGTTGTGTGTATTCAGGTGTTGTTGTTGTGTGTATTCAGGTGTTGTTGGTGTGTGTATTCAGGTGTTGGTGTGTGTATTCAGGTGTTGTTGGTGTGTGTATTCAGGTGTTGTTGGTGTGTGTATTCGGGTGTTGTGTGTATTCAGGTGTTGTGTGTGTGTATTCAGGTGTTGTTGGTGTGTGTATTCAGGTGTTGTGTGTGTGTATTCAGGTGTTGTGTGTATTCAGGTGTTGTGTGTGTATTCAGGTGTTGTTGGTGTGTGTATTCAGGTGTTGTGTGTGTGTATTCAGGTGTTGTTGGTGTGTGTATTCAGGTGTTGTTGGTGTGTGTATTCAGGTGTTGTTGGTGTGTGTATTCAGGTGTTGTTGGTGTGTGTATTCAGGTGTTGTTGGTGTGTGTATTCAGGTGTTGTGTGTGTGTATTCAGGTGTTGTTGGTGTGTGTATTCAGGTGTTGTGTGTGTGTGTGTGTATTTAGGTGTTGTTGTGTGTATTCAGGTGTTGTGTGTGTGTGTGTGTGTGTTGTGTATTCAGGTGTTGTGTGTGTGTGTGTGTGTGTGTATTCGGGTGTTGTGTGTGTGTGTGTGTGTGTATTCAGAGGGGTATTGCACAAAACTAGAATAAAGAAATCCAGGATAACTGAGCAAGCCCGGCTTGACCTAGCCTGCTCGGCGCATCCTGGCTTAATTGGTTGCACGTTTGCCGAGCCAGGATGAAAAGGCGCGGCTATGTTAAGCCAGGTGAAGATAGCTGGGATAAGTGCGTGTTCACGGCAGACCTCGCGATCGCTCACAGAATCACTGATGGGAACATGGATAAAAGTCGCACGTCATACTTCACGGCTGCTGAACAACAGCTCCTGATGGAGTTCTATGAAGAGGTGAAAGATGCCATAAGAAAAAAAGGCAATACAAATGCCATAATTAAAGAATGCGAGAAAGCCTGGCAGACAATAGCGGACCGGCTTAATGCGTACGTAGTCCAAAACTGTACATTTAATAAACAGTGCTCCACTGGAACTGTCATAATTAGGCTACAATTAAAGGAGTTACAGTACTTTTCAAGTCCACTAATCAACTGTTGTACACTTTACTTTAAAAGTGGCAAGTAGAGGTGCATGTTACTCTGTAGAGAATGATTAAGTGCAAACAATTATCCACAATGTGTGTATTTTAATCTATTTTTGTCATGTTACGTTTTTATGTATTTTATCTTTCTATCCTTCAAACAAACTGGAGTCATGCACTGAGCCAGGCCACTTTGTCTCTAAACTGCTGACAAAGCAGTCAGCATCACAGACCATCTGAAATGTTAAGTTGTAACCTATTAAGGTCATTAAATGCACAGAATTAATTTATGTAGGTCATAATAACCACAAATCACTCATTCATTTAAATCTTTACACATACTGGATATTATTTATTTTTCCCCCCATTTTTTTAGACTCAATATTTAGAAGTTTGGTTTAGTAAAAGAATTTACATTTAGAGCTTTTATTTTATTTTATTTATTTTTTTAGGTGCGCTGGTGAATTTATCCTGATCTTATTCCTAAAATTCCTGCTGCATGATTTAACAGAGAATACATATATCATATAGTGACTCTTCCATCGCTGTTTGGTTTGGATCGGCCACCAAACAGGACAAGAACAGAGTGAATATATATATATATATATATATATATATATATTAGTGCTGTCAATCGATTAAAATAATTAATCGCGATTAATCTCATGAATGTCATAGTTAACTCGCGATTAATCGCAAATTAATCGCACATTTTTATCTATTCTAAATGTCCCTTGAATTATCATTTTAATACTCTTATCAACATGGAAAAGTGGATAGGCTTGCTTTGTGCAAATGTTTTTTTTATTGCAAACCACAACAACATGTAGTGTTACAGCCATTCACGTCTGAAGCAAAATCTCAAACAAAGCAACACTATCAATAAACAGATGACAAAAAAATAAATACCTAGTCCCAAAAACAGCCCCCTCAACAACCTTCAAAACAGGGTGATACAAAATAAAATTACAAAGTGCACATCACTGTAAACTGGGACTCAGCCTATAGTGCAGTTAAACCATGGTTTATACTTTCCTTTTCTTAACGACCCATCTTGCAACGTTTTAAAACTGAACTTTCCATTCATAATTGTGTTAGCAGCGTCCATTTCAGCTCGACATCCACACAATACGGTAGCGTGCGGCGCGCTTATTGTTTTGCTTCCGGTTCACAGCTGGATCCTGTAGTTTTTCTAACGTTACTAGCAGTGGCCACAGCTTATGAAAAAACTACAAGTTCACTAGGTCACAAAGAGCGTTAATCTCGCGATAAAAAAATTAACGCCGCTTAAAATTGTCGATATTTTTGACAGCACTAATATATATATATATATATATATATATATATATATATATATATATATATATATATATATATATATATATATATATATATATATATATATATATATATACATACATATATACATATACATACATATATATATATATATATATACATATATATATATATATATATATATATATACATACATATATATATATACATATATATACAGATTTCATTGAAAACATCTTTGCAACTTCATCAGCTGTGTTTTGTAATCTCAATTACTGCAATAAAACACATATTTATGAAACCTCTGACAGCAATTTGACAAGCAGTCTTCATTAGCATAGCAATATAACACTTGGCTTGAGTAATAATACTACCACTTAAATCACTACAAAAAGACTGTTGCAATTACAAACAGCCAACAGATTTAAATGAAATGAGAAATGACTATATATGTAATATTTTACTTAATATTTTATTATTTTTTTAATTTATATAATTAAAATGATGCAACATACTTCGAAAAACCATGGACATGCTGTAAAACACATTAATTCCTCACAGGATTGACGGTGGAAATACAGGTGAATCACCAGGATTAATCTTAGCCTGGCTGTTAGCCTGGTCTGGAGCAGGCTAGCTGCAGAGAATAAATCACCATAGTAACTTGGCCGGGTTAAGTTTGAGCTGCTTTCATGCAACCGACTTGAGGCTAAATTCAGCCAGGATAACCAACATATCCCGGCTTAATCCCTTATCTTGGTTTTGTGCAATACCCCTCAGGTGTTGTGTGTGTGTGTGTGTGTGTGTGTGTGTATTCAGGTGTTGTGTGTGTGTGTGTGTGTGTGTGTGTGTGTGTGTGTGTGTGTGTGTATTCAGGTGTTGTTGTGTGTATTCAGGTGTTGGTGTGTGTATTCAGGTGTTGGTGTGTGTATTCAGGTGTTGTGTGTGTGTGTGTGTGTGTGTATTCAGGTGTTGTTGGTGTGTGTATTCAGGTGTTGTTGTGAGTGTATTCAGGTGTTGTTGTGTGTATTCAGGTGTTGTGTGTGTGTCGTTGCAGCAGGAGCAGTTCAGTCTGTACGCTCTCTACAGTAAGAACAAACCAAAGTCTGACGCTCTGCTCGCTCACCACGGGAACTCCTTCTTCAGGGTGAGTGACCTCTGACCTCTGACCTCTGACCTCTGCTCAGCGTTGTCAGCGTTCACCACATTCCACACATTTTCACTCAGATCAGCTGATTGACCTTTCACCTCCTCTCCCCCTCCCCTCTCCTCCTCCTTCTCCCTCCACCCCCCCCCTCCCCTCCCTCTCTCCCTCCCTCCCCCCTCCTCCCTCCTCTCTCTCTCCCTCCTCTCCCTCTCCTCCCCCCTCCCTCTCTCCTCCCTCTCCTCTCTCTCCTCCTCCCTCTCCTCTCCCTCCCTCTCTCTCCTCTCTCCCCCTCTCTCCTCCCCCCTCCCTCCTCCTCCTCCTCCTCCTCCTCCTCCTCCTCCTCCTCCTCTCTCCTGCACTCTCTCCTCCTCCTCCTCCTCCTCCTCTCTCCTGCACTCTCTCCTCCCTCCTCCTCCTCCTCCTCCTCTCTCCTGCACTCTCTCCTCCTCCTCTCTCTCCTCCTCTCCTCTCTCCTGCACTCTCTCCTCTTCCCCTCTCTCCTCCTCCTCCTCCTCCTCCTCCTCCTCCTCCTCCTCCTCCTCCTGCAGATGAAGCAGGTGGAGCTTGGTGATAAGATGGACCTGTCGTCGTACCTGTTGAAGCCGGTCCAGAGGATGAGTAAGTACGCTCTGCTCCTCACTGACCTCATGAAGGAGGTGGGTGTGGCTCAGGAGGCGGAGCTTGCAGCGCTGCAGGCTGCCACCGACATGGTGAAGTTCCAGCTTCGCCACGGCAACGACCTGCTGGCCATGGACGCCATCCGAGACTGTGACGTAAGTTAGTGTGAGTGCGACCCGGTCCGACCGGTCCGGACCAGAGTCCAGGTTCACCTCTCTCTGTTGCCCTCTCCAGGTGAACCTGAAGGAGCAGGGTCAGCTGATCCGACAGGACGAGTTCACGGTCTGGACCGGGAGGAGGAAATGTCAGCGCCACGTCTTCCTGTTCGAGGAACTCGTCCTCTTCAGTAAACCCAAGAAGATGGACGGAGGGCTGGACGTGTTCATCTACAAGCACTCCTTCAAGGTAAGACCAGAACCACCAGAACCACCAGAACCCCTCAGGTCCGACAGTCTTACTGTGAGCTCTCTTTGTCCTCAGACGGCAGACGTGGGTCTGACAGAGTCCACTGGAGACTCCGGGCTGCGCTTTGAGATCTGGTTCAGAAGGAGGACGTCCAAGAATCAGACCTTCATCCTGCAGCCCGCCAGCGCTGACACCAAACATGCCTGGACCGCTGACATCGCGAGAATCCTCTGGACCCAGGCCACCAGGAACAAAGGTAGGATGACCTTGTCACCTGACATGACCTCATCACCTGTGATTCGTCACCTGTGATGACCTCGTCACCTATGATGACCTCATCACCTGACATGACCTCATCACCTGTGATGAGGTCATCACCTGTGATGAGGTCATCACCTGTGATGACCTCGTCACCTGTGATGACCTCGTCACCTATGATGACCTCATCACCTGACATGACCTCATCACCTGTGATTCGTCACCTGTGATGACCTCGTCACCTATGATGACCTCATCACCTGACATGACCTCACTGTGTTTCAGAGATGCGTCTGAAGGAGATGGTGTCGATGGGCGTGGGAAACAAACCGTTTCTGGACATTCAGCCGAGCGACGCAGCCATCAGCGACCGAGCCGTTCATTACATCATGAAACACAGAGGTAACACACACACACACACACACACACACACACACACACACACGATGGTGACATCATCTTGACATCACCTGTCGTCAGAGGTGGGTAGAGTAGCCAAAAATTGTACTCAAGTAAAAGTACTGTTACTTCAGAATAATATGACTCAAGTAAAAGTAAAAAGTAGTCATCCAAATAATTACTTGAGTAAGAGTAAAAAAGTGCTTTGTGAAAAAACTACTCAAGTACTGAGTAACTGTTGAGTAACGTCTGATTTATTTTGTTAACACAAGCATTCAATCAGACAGACAAAAATACAAAATAATCATCTTTAGGCAAATTAGAGTTCATCCAATCAATAAAATTAATTAAAATTAATTAATTACAAAATAGCTTAAATTAAAATAATCCAGGTAAATTCAAGTACTTCAATAAAAAATAAAATCAATAAAATAATAATAAATAAAAAATAAATTAAGCACAAGGCTTTTTCACCAGGCTCTGCAGGCAGAACTAGAACAAGGCAGCCCATGTGTGTATATATATATGTGTATATATATACACACACATATATATATGTGTTATTTTTATATATAACATATATGTTGTGTATATATATATGTGTATATATATACACACACATATATATATGTGTGTGTATATATATATATATGTGTATATATATACACACACATATATATATGTGTGTGTATATATATATGTGTGTATATATATACACACACATATATATATGTGTGTGTATATATATATGTGTATATATATACACACACATATATATATGTGTGTGTGTGTGTGTGTGTGTGTGTATATGTTTCCCCAAGTTAGATGTTGAGTTTTTGAATGCTGAAATGTCCGTTTGTTTTGGTAGACACAGAAGACTCCGCATAATGTAGCTGCTGCTCCTTCTCGTCTGTGTCTGCATTGCCGACCGTTGATTCTGACATTTTTCATCCGTTTCTCTTTTTTGTTTGCTACGACTGTAAATTGTAAAGCTAACCCGTCCCGCCGCTGAGATTGAGTATGGTCACGTGACGAGACTGCACGGCTACGTTTGATTGGTGAAACACAGTCACGTGGTAGACCCTTTGGCGGAAGTCTCTCTCTCTGTCATAATAAAACATTAAAATGAGGCGTACGGGATAAAAATAATGACGCGTAGAATACCAAAGAGGTAAAAAGAAAAGTAACGAGCTCATTGTAGCCAAATGTAGCGGAGTAAGAGTACAGTTTTTTCTTCACAAATCTACTCAAGTAAAAAGTATAGTGATTTAAAACTACTCCTAGAAGTATATATTTTTCAAAAACTTACTCAAGTAAATGTAACGGAGTAAATGTAACTCGTTACTACCCACCTCTGCCTGTCGTCATGTTCAGGTGCCAGAACGCGGGCATCCATCGCCGTCTCCGTCTTCGATCACTCCAACCCGTTCAAACGGGGAGCCGTGACCTCCGACCCCCCGACCTCAGGACCATCTTCATCCAGCCTGCTGGGACCGCTCAACCTGCACATGTACAGGTACCGCAGTCCACCACAGACCACCACAGTCCACCACAGTCCACCACAGACCACCACAGACCACTACAGTCAACCACAGACCACTACAGTCCACCACAGACCACTACAGACCACCACAGTCCACCACAGACCACCACAGTCTACCACAGACCACCGCAGTCCACCGCAGTCCACCGCAGACCACCACATACCACCACAGTCCACCACAGTCCACCACAGACCACCACAGTCTACCACAGACAACTACAGTCCACCACAGACCACAACAGACCACAACAGTCCACCACAGTCCACTACAGACCACTACAGACCACTACAGACCACTACAGTCCACCACAGACCACCACAGACCACCACAGTCCACCACAGTCCACCACAGTCCACTACAGACCACCACAGTCCACCACAGTCCAGTCCAGTCCGGTCCTGGTTCAAGTCTGACCCTGTGTCCTCTCCTCCAGTCAAGCCCTCCCCTCGTCGTCTCCTGCTGAGAGCTCTTACATCACTTCCTGTATCGAGGAGGACGAGCAGGAGCACGAGACCAGCAGCCAGCCCTCCATGAGTACGTAGCACACAACATGTCCCATGATGCACCTGTCCTACATGTCCCATGATGCACCTGTGCTCAGAGCCTCTAACAGGACGTTTCTCTTGCAGCCACGGAGAGTTCTGGTTCGTCATCTCGGTGTCTCTCCGGCTCCACCGGCTCCGACAGCGGCTGCGTCTCCTCCAACCTCCAGGAGGCGCTGCCCGAGGAGACCAGCCATCACAGCATGCCCTGCTCCTCCTCCACCACCTCCTCCAACAACAAACAGCACCTCAAGTACATTTCACCTGTGAGTTCACCTGAAACATCACCTGTCTGCTGGTCCACCTGCTCACCTGTCCACCTGTTGTACCTGTTTGTGTTCACCTGTTCCTGTCCACCTGTCTACCTCTTTACCTGTTTATGTGTTCACCTCTCTACCTGTTTGTGTTCACCTGTTTGCGCTCACTTGTCCGCCTGTCTACCTGTTTACCTGTTCACGTGCTCACCTGTTTTTCTCAGAAAGCAGCTCCGGTCATCAGCCCGGCCACCATTGTGTGAGTCAGCTGACCTGATGGATTTGACTGTAAGTGAACACCTGAACACACCTGAACATATATGAACACACCTGAACATACATGAACACACCTGAACATACATGAACATACATGAACACACCTGAACATACATGAACACACCTGAACATACATGAACACACCTGAACATACATGAACACACCTGAACACACCTGAACACACCTGAACATACCTGAACATACCTGAACACACCTGAACATACATGAACACACCTTAACACACCTGAACATACATGAACACACCTGAACATACATGAACACACCTGAACATACCTGAACACACCTGAACATACATGAACACACCTTAACATACCTTAACATACCTGAACATACCTGAACACACCTGAACACACCTGAACATACCTGAACACACCTGAACACACCTGAACATACCTGAACACACCTGAACATACCTGAACACACCTGAACACACCTGAACATACATGAACACACCTGAACACACATGAACATACATGAACATACATGAACACACCTTAACACACCTGAACACACCTGAACACACCTGAACATACATGAACACACCTGAACACACCTGAACACACCTGAACATACATGAACACACCTTAACACACCTGAACATACATGAACACACCTGAACACACCTGAACACACCTGAACACACCTGAACACACCTGAACATACATGAACACACCTGAACATACATGAACACACCTGAACACACCTGAACACACCTTAACACACCTGAACACACCTGAACATACATGAACACAGAGTAGACACAAAAACATGAAAATCAAATCCAGAAAAAACTTTACAACTTTATTGACACAAAAATATTCTGAGATTACATGATATTAAAACTCTCTGTCTGCCTGTCTGTCTGTCTGTCTGTCTGTCTGTCTGTCTGTCTCACAGGTCGGTGTCTTCCTGCTGCAGTTCTTTTCTTCTTCGTGTTTTTGTCTCTGGACTTTGTTCTGTAAATATTGTGTTAGAGTTCAGAGCGTCTGTAGTTCTGTAGTTCAACTCTCAGCTGCTCTTCTTGTTGTTCTGATCCAGAGTCAGTCTGAGCTGGTCTGAGGTCAGCTGGACTAACTGTACATGTGTGTAAATAAACACAGCTGAGCGTCTGCTGTCACTTTTCTTACTGAACAATAAAACTGAGTTTCAACAAAGAAACCAGGCTGCAGTCTGTTTATCGTCACGTGACATCATGTGTCTTCACGTGTTGTCGCGTGGTTCTGAGGTCAGTTGAAGTGTCGTCTTCGTCTCAGCTCGTAGTTTTCCTTCAGCGTCGTCAGCAGTCGACTCTTCAGGGCCTCCTGAAACACACGGTGAGTTCACTGACCTCCTTCTCCTCCTCAGAGTTTACATTTATTATTTATTAATATTAATGTTCCACCCGTGACATGTGACCTCACACGTGACCTCACATGTCTGTGAACATTTAAACTTTCAAAAGTTTTTGTCTCACTGACCAGCTGCAGTTCACTTCTCTCCAGTTTCCTCCTCAACAGAACCAGTTCACTGAAGCCGACCTGCCCCTGGTCCGGTCTGACCTGCCCCTGGTTCAGTCCGACCCGTCCTCCTGCAGGCTGCAGCAGCTCAGACAGAAGGTCGTAGGCTCCACCTGCACAGATCAGACAGAACGTCGTTTCATTGTAATCACTGGATTACAGCCCCCTCGCCTCAGCTGGACCTTTTAAAGCTGCGGTTCTGGTTCTGGTTCTCGGTCACTCTGAAGGTTTGTGCATTACCGAGGAACTGTTGGTGTCGCTGGAGAGATCCGGGTCCGGTCCAGTACTGGTCCACAAGCTGCAGCAGACCTCCGAGCACCACCGACAGCTCCAACACACCGACGCCACGACCACACTTCCTGTCACACTGAAACACACACAGCTGACCACAGGAAGTGACTCACAGGAAGTAACTCACAGGAATAAACACTGACCTGCAGGGACCCAGACCAGGTGTGGCCCCGCCCATCACCTGGGAGATCAGACACGCCCACTTCCTGTGAGTGGTGAGTGACATCATCCAGATCTACAGAGAGAGAGGAGGAGGTGAAGGAGGAGGAGAGGAGGTGAAGGAAGAGAGGAGGAGGTGAAGGAGGAGAGGAGGTGGTGAAGGAAGAGAGGAGGAGGTGAGGAGGAGGTGAAGGAGGAGAGGAGGTGAGGAGGAGGTGAAAGAGGAGAGGAGGTGAAGGAAGTGAGGAGGAGGTGAAGGAGGGGAGGAGGAGGTGAAGGCGGTGAGGAGGTGAAGGAGGTGAGGAGGAGGAGAAGGAGGAGAGGAGGAGGTGAAGATCTGAACTCTGACCTGAGGTTGAAGTCATCAGCGGTTGGACATGACCTCCACCTGGATCCTCCTCCTCCTCCTCTTCCTCCTCACGTGGCTCTGAGTCCTGACTGAAGGTCACTCTCCGGCTCCTGATTGGTCCAGACCGCAGACAGGAGTGAGGGGGCGGAGCCACAGGACACCTGTCTGCAGGACACACAGGAAGTGGAGTTAACATGAGTGTCACAGTCTCTGCCCACTCACCTGTCAATCAGACAACTGACAGGTGATTTCTGAAAAATGATGAATGAGCTGAAAGATTTACGTCACCTTTATCACTGCTCGACATCACCTGACCTAAGGACGAGAGGACGCACCTGAGGATGAGAAGAAGAGGGATCCTGTCTCTCTCTCCAGTCTGCTGGTCTGGATCTGGATCTGATCTGGTCTGGATCTGATCTGTTGGTCTGGATCTGATCTGTTGGTCTGGATCTGGATCTGCATCTGGTCTGCTGGTCTGGATCTGGATCTGGTCTGGATCTGGTCTGCTGGTCTCAGGACTCCTGCAGAGATGTGGGCGGAGACTTCCTGACCTGCTGCAGGTGAGTGTTTGTTTTTGTTTGGTCGTAATGGAAACAGATAGAGGTCGTCATGGAGACAGAAACAGTCAGAGAGTCTTTAAACGTCGGAGATGAGTCTGAAAAGTTTGAATTAAAAAAAAGTGAAATAATTAAATTGATCATTAAATATTAATTAATTAATTAATTAATAATTAATTAATGAATATTTATCTGAACTGCAGGAGCCGTTTGTGTGTATCGAGGTTTGTCCAGCAGGTGGCAGCACAGTGCTCATGTGTCAGTGTGGGAGCTCCTCTACAGGTCCAGTCAGGTATGATCAGGTCCAGTCAGGTATGATCAGGTCCAGTCAGGTATGATCAGGTCCAGGTGTGCTGTCAGGTAAAGCAGATGTTTGTGTTTGTTGTTTTATTTTAAAAACAAATGACAGCTGATAGAAAAAGTCTTTTATTGGACGCTCAGCTGTGATGACATCACAGAGCAGGAAGTGGAAGACGTTTTCACACCATCATGACGTTCTTCTTCAAACCTCTCAGAACCTTTAAGTTCTGTTAGAACATCCGGTCCTGATCAGAACCTTCATCTGTTTCACCCTCACCCACCTCATTAATATCCATCATAATTAAAACAAATGAGTTTAAGATAAACTCTGATGGTGTGAAATAAAAAACAAACTTCATGTTTCTGTTTGCATAGCTTCACATTCAAACATTATGACTTCATGTGACATCACTTCCTGTACAACACAGGAAGTGATGTCACGTTTTCAGCTCATTTTGATTTTTCAGTCTTTAAAAACAAAAATGAAAAAAACCCGAAAAACTAAAATTTGATTGTTGAAGCAGAAAAAGAAGTTAAAGTGCAGTTGAACGTTAATTAACATAATTCATGAATATTAATGAAGCTGATTATAATACTGCTGCAGCCTGTAAACCTGAAATCAAACTGAGCTGAAACTAAAAAACATCTTTTATATTTTATAATAAACTTTATTTAAATGACGCGTCAGTGAACTCAAAGATCACTAATATTAATAATTATACTTTATATTTTCAGTCAAATTCTAAAACATTTGAAATAAAATAATTTCTTTGAGTTCATCGACACGTCGTTTAAATTCATGGTTCCCACATGTTCTCAAACATCAAATTCAAGGACTTTTCAAGGCTGTTCCAGGACCTGTGGGAACCCTGAGCTTGTTTTCAAGGAGACCCATGAAACACTTTGTTTTAAGACACACTGGAACGTTTCTTACAAAAATAAAAGCTCAAACTTTTCAAAATAAAATCGACAGTCGGCTGTTAAAGACACAAGAAAATACAAAAATACAGAAAAACACGAACGTCACGTTTGTCTGCAGCTGATCATCAGAAAAATGAGTGGGCAGTGAACGGCTCAGTCTCAAACGTCTTGTTTGTTTCATGTCGCTCATTTCACCTTGGTTACCACGGCAACGTGCTGCAGCCACGCCACAAAAACACGCCAGTGTCACATGACAACAAAAAAAGATCATCGTGATGGTGAAGCAGAGCGACTCGTCTGAAGATCAGCTGCAGATTATTGATGAATAATTCATGTCTGAGTTAAATACTTTATGTTTTATGTTTCAGAGCTAAAGATGTCATACTGCCATGAAATCATTTATAAAAGTTTGAATTATGAATTAATTTGATCGTTTGACTTCACATCATAAAATAATATTTAATAATCAAACAAACTTTGATTAGAAATGATGATTATCGCTGCTGACGTGAAACAAATGAGACCAAAACAGATGTCACACGATGCCGTCACACGATGACATCACATGATGACATCACACAATGATGTCATGCTCTTCTTTTTCATCACATTTTCCTTCGTTAAAAAACATTTTCTAAACACTGCGTTTGAGTCTCTGCTGAGCGGACGGCAGTGAGAGTTAAAAAGAGGAGAAGGATGGGAAGGAGGAGGAGGAGGAAGAGGGCATGCAGGAAGTAAAGAGGAAGATTTGAGCCAATTGAGAAGCAGAGAAACTTCCCTGAAAGTCTGAAGTGATTTTCTTCATGTTTCCATAGGTTTGTTCCTCCTGCAGGAATAGGAGGAGGAGGAGCAGCCCTGTGGCGAGGCTCCGCCTACAGCAGCGTACACCTGAAGAAGCTCTTTTTCGAGCGAGGCTCTGTGATCTTAACGGGTCCGCCTCCTCCTGAAGGATTGTTATCGTTCTACAGGAAACACAGAGAGGTCAAAGGTCACACAGGTCACCATGACAACAAGCTCACAAACTCGTCCTGTCTTACAAACTCGTCCCGCCATATAAACTCATCTCGTCCCGTCGTACAAACTCGTCCCGTCGTATAAACTCGTCCCGTGGTATAAACTCATCTCGTCCCGTCATACAAACTCGTCCCGTCGTATAAACTCATCTCGTCCCGCCGTACAAACTCGTCTCGTGGTATAAACTCATCTCGTCCCATCGTATAAACTCGTCTCGTCGTATAAACTTGTCCCATCATATAAATTCGTCTTGTCCGGTCGTGTAAACTCGTCCCGTCATATAAACTTGTCCCATCCCATGGTATAAACTCATCTCGTCCCGTCGTACAAACTCGTCCCGTGGTATAAACTCATCTCGTCCCGTCGTAGAAACTCGTCCCGTCATATAAACTTGTCTCGTCCCGTCGTATAAACTCGTCTCGTCGTATAAACTCGTCCCGTCGTATAAATTCGTCTCGTCCGGTCGTGTAAACTCGTCCCGCCATATAAACTCATCTCGTCCCGTCGTACAAACTCGTCCCGTCGTATAAACTCGTCTCGTCCCGTCGTGTAAACTTGTCCCGTTGTATAAATTCGTCTCGTCCGGTCGTGTAAACCCGTCCCGTCGTATAAACTTGTCCCGTCCGTCGTATAAATTCGTCTCGTCCGGTCGTGTAAACTCATCCCGTCGTATAAACTCGTCTCGTCCCGTCGTGTAAACTTGTCCCATCGTATAAATTCGTCTCGTCCGGTCGTGTAAATCCGTCCCATCGTATAAACTTGTCCCGTCGTATAAATTCGTCTCGTCCGGTCGTGTAAACTCGTCCCGTCGTATAAACTTGTCTCATCCCGTCGTGTAAACTTGTTTCGGTCCCGTCGTGTAAACTCGTCCCGTCCTGTCGTATAAACTCATCCCGTCGTGTAAACTCGTCTCGTCCAGACGCGTAAACTCGTCCCGTCGTATAAACTCGTCTCGTCCCGTCGTGTAAACTCGTCTCGTCTTATAAACTTGTCTCGTCCAGTCGTGTAAACTCGTCCCGTCGTGTAAACTCGTCCCGTCGTATAAACTCGTCTCGTCCCGTCGTGTAAACTCGTCCCGTCGTATAAACTTGTCTCGTCCGGTCATATAAACTCATCCTGTCGTGTAAACTTGTCTCGTCCGGTCGCGTAAACTTGTCCCGTCGTATAAACTCGTCTTGTCCCGTCGTGTAAACTCGCCCCGTCGTATAAACTCGTCTTGTCCCGTCGTGTAAACTCGTCTCGTCATATAAACTCTTCTTTTTGATCTCACCATTTTTCTGTTGAGTCTGGTCATGATGTCTCTGCCGAGTGTGAAGAACGCCTGTGGAGGAAACATGAAAATATATGAATTGTTTCTTTAACTTAATGAATTGATGAATTATATAAATATAAATGAATAAATATATAAATAATAAATGAATGAATGAATGAACTCACTTCTTCCACGTTGAGGCTCGACTTTGCGCTGGTTTCTAAGAACTTGATGCAGTAATCGATCGCCAGCTGATCAACAAGAAGAGAAGAAGTTAAACTGCTGATCAGACTGACGTTGATTAGTTTATTAATTAATTATCAGGTAATAAGATATGTGATCAATAAGAACATCCTGACATAGACTCACAGCACATCACATTTATACTCACTAAAGTTTTTATGTTGTTACTTTAATTCATTCATCCAAAACTTTAATTTATTTATAAAACAACCAAACTCAGTGATGGAGGACACACATGAGGACACACACGAGGACACACACCTTCTCTCCTCTCTCTTTGGACACTTGTCTCTTGTCGTTCATGTCACATTTGTTTCCCAGAATCATTCTCTCCACGTCTGAAGACGCGTGCTGAAAACAAACACGGAGACAAAGGTCAATCCATCAGGTAACATCAATAGAGATCAATAGAAGTCAATAGAGATCAATAGAAGTCAATAGAGATCAATAGAAGTCAATAGAGATCAACAGAGATCAGTTGAAGTCAATAGTTCTAGTCTCATTCTGGCCACAAGGTGGTGTCTATCAGGATGTCTTCACTTCTGTCCTTGAGGAGACACGTCATTCATCTTTAATACAGTCTGATGATGTCATGTCATGTGATGTTACGTCATGTTACATCATGTCATGTGATGTTACGTCATGTCATGTGATGTGACAACATGTCATGTGATGTTACGTCATGTCGTGATGTCATGTTACGTGATGTCATGTGATGTTACGTCATGTCATGTGATGTCATGTGACATGTCATGTGATGTTACGTCGTCATGTCATGTGACAACATGTCATGTGATGTTACGTCATGTCGTGATGTCATGTTACGTCATGTCATGTGATGTTACGTCATGTCATGTGATGTTACGTCATGTCATGTGATGTTACGTCATGTCATGTCGTGACAACATGTCATGTGATGTTACGTCATGTCGTGATGTGATGTTACGTCATGTCATGTGATGTTACGTCATGTCATGTTGCGTCATGTCATGTGATGTCATGTCATGTGATGTCATGTGACAACATGTCATGTGATGTCATGTTACGTCATGTCATGTGATGTTACGTCATGTCATGTGATGTCAGAGGGGCATGGTGTACCTCCTCGATGTTTCGTATCCAGTTCCTGATGTTATCAAAGGACTTCTCATTAGTGATGTCATACACCAGCATGATGCCCTGAACACAAAGACAGGAAGTGACATCAGCACAGGAAGTGCCTGACCAGTTGGAATACAAACGTTTATACTGAATCAATCTAAACATTCAGTTCACATTTAAACGTGTTAAATAGTTTAAATTAATTAAATCTTTGTGATTATCACACACTGCAGTCTGCATGACTGACAGCTGGCCTGTCCAATAGCAGAGCAGTAAGGGGACGTGTCTCACCATGGCTCCTCTGTAATAGGCTGTGGTGATCGTCCTGAACCTCTCCTGACCCGCGGTGTCCCTGCAGGAAGCAGAACATTCACAGAACGCTCACAGAACATTCACAGAATGCTCACAGAACATTCACAGAACATTCACAGAACACTGACACAACATTTACAGAACATTTACAGAACATTCACAGAACATTCACAGAACACTGACAGAACATTGACAGAACACTCACAGAACACTCACAGAACATTGACAGAACACTCACAGAACATTTACAGAACATTGACAGAACACTCACAGAACGCTCACAGAACATTTACAGAACATTTACAGAGCACTCACAGAACGCTCATAGAACATTTACAGAACATTCACAGAAAGCTCACAGAACGCTCATAGAACATTCACAGAACGCTCACAGAACATTCACAGAACGCTCACAGAACATTCACAGAACATTCACAGAACACTGACACAACATTTACAGAACATTTACAGAACATTCACAGAACATTCACAGAACACTGACAGAACATTGACAGAACACTCACAGAACACTCACAGAACATTGACAGAACACTCACAGAACATTGACAGAACATTGACAGAACACTCACAGAACGCTCACAGAACATTTACAGAACATTTACAGAGCACTCACAGAACGCTCATAGAACATTTACAGAACATTCACAGAACGCTCACAGAACATTCACAGAACACTGACAGAACATTCACAGAACATTTACAGAACATTCACAGAACGCTCATAGAACATTCACAGAACACTGACAACATTCACAGAACATTTACAGAACATTCACAGAACGCTCATAGAACATTTACAGAACATTCACAGAACGCTCACAGAACATTCACAGAACGCTCGCAGAACATTTACAGAACGCTCATGGAACATTCACAGAACGCTCACAGAACATTCACAGAACACTGACAGAACATTCACAGAACGCTCACAGAACATTCAAAGAACATTCACAGAACGCTCACAGAACATTCAAAGGACATTCACAGAACGCTCATAGAACTCTCACAGAACATTCACAGAACGTTTACAGAACATTCACAGAAGGCTCACAGAACATTTCCAGAACACTGACAGAACATTCACAGAACACTCACCGAACATTCAAAGAACATTTACAGAACGCTCACAGAACATTTCCAGAACGTTTACAGAACATTCACAGAACGCTCACAGAACATTTACAGAACATTCAAAGGACATTCACAGAACGCTCACAGAACATTCACAGAACATTTACAGAACATTCAAAGGACATTCACAGAACGCTCACAGAACATTGACAGAACGTTTACAGAATATTCACAGAACATTCACAGAATGCTCACAGTCAGCTGGTATTGATCTTTATTGATCTCTGATCAGCTCACCATATCTGCAGTTTGATTTTCTTCCCGTCGAGTTCGATCGTTCTGATTTTAAAATCAATTCCTGAAACACAAAAAACATCAAACATGTTAGAACTGATTGAACTTCATCACATCACGCCTGCAGCACGCATGTCGTACACACAGAGGTCTGAGTCATGATACAATAAATACACTGGCAGCAGTAGTAGTAGTAGTGTGTGTGTACTGTAGTCAGGATGTCGGTGTACCACCGTGTACACTGAGTATTCTCGTTTCTTCTGATGTTAAACTAAATCGTCATGTTGACGCGCCTCCTCCTCGACACCTCCTGAACACCAGGCGGGTGGAGTTAGTCTCTGAGGTGCGTTTGTGTCGGTCAGCTGACTGGGCGTGTCTCCGTGCGTCATACAGGAAGTGGAAGATATTTTTAAGCTTCCTGTTTCTGACGAAACGTTTCCAAGAAGTCTGACAACTTCGTTTCCTCCTGTGTTTCCTCCCACGTTTCCTGTTCACGCTCCAGCCGGCTGACAAACGTTCAGATCCACTGAGGAGGTCTGAGCTCCTCCACCACCTCCTACAGCTCCTCCAGCACCTCCAGCTCCTCCACCTCCTACAGCTCCTACAGCTCCTGGCTCACCTGACCTGCTGTGAGACCTGTCCAACATCTCACCTGTGTGACTCAGAGAACTTCAGTGATGCTAAGCTAATGCTCAGTTTGTTTACAGTTTAAAATCAGCTGATTCTCTTCTTCTTCTTCTTCTTCTCTCAGTCTGTCGGCAGGAAGTGAAACCGCTCCAGGACCACAGCTGGTCGTCATGGAAACAGCAGGTCAAAGACCTCCACTCCCTGTCCATAAGCTGATCGATGATCAGTCCCCGCTCTGTAATGATCATGGTGGACCGGATCAGGTTCTGGTTCTGGTTCAGTCTTCAGATGAACCGGGCTGTTCAGTGTGTCTTTCACTCTCACACACACAGACACAGACACAGACACAAACACACACACACACACACAGTCAGAGTCAGAGGTCAGCTGACTCTCACGGGACCCGGGTGTTGTGGTAACAGAGCGTCCTCTGTCTGAGTGCAGCAGCAAAGGATTGTGGGAGTTCATGTCACATTCATGGAGGTCCAGCTGAAGAGACAAATCACTGATGACATCACTGTGATGGAGGTGTGACTCATTACTGTTCATAACACACACACTTCCTGTGTGTCAGTGATATGTAAACATACAGACATATATGTAAACATGTACAGACATATATGTTAACATGTACAGACATATATGTTAACATGTACAGACATATATGTTAACATGTACAGACATGTAAACAGACGTACAGAATCAGTTTGTGTTCTACACTCATGTTCCAAACATGCCAACAAGATGGCCGCCTGACAGAAGAACGACTCCTTTGTTTGATTTTACCAAGGACAGACGGGCAGACAGACAACAAAAGTCTGTGACAGACATGTCAATCAGTCAGTTTACAGTCAGTCTGTTTACAGTCTGTTTACAATCAGTTTACAGTCAGTCAGTTTACAGTCAGTTTACAGTCAGTCTGTTTACAGTCAGTCAGTTTAGAGTCTGTTTACAGTCAGTCTGTTTACAGTCAGTCAGTTTAGAGTCTGTTTACAGTCAGTCTGTTTACAGTCAGTTTACAGTCAGTCTGTTTACAGTCAGTTTACAGTCTGTTTACAGTCAGTCTGTTTACAATCAGTTTACAGTCAGTCTGTTTACAGTCAGTTTACAGTCTGTTTACAGTCAGTCAGTTTACAGTCAGTTTACAGTCAGTCGGTGTACAGTCAGTTTACAGTCAGTTAGTTTACAGTCTGTTTACAGTCAGTCAGTTTACAGTCTGTTTACAGTCAGTTTACAGTCAGTCTGTTTACAGTCAGTCAGTTTACAGTCAGTATGTTTATAGTCAGTATGTTTACAGTCAGTTTACAGTCAGTATGTTTATAGTCAGTATGTTTACAGTCAGTTTACAGTCAGTATGTTTATAGTCAGTATGTTTACAGTCAGTTTACAGTCAGTATGTTTACAGTCTGTTTACAGTCAGTATGTTTACAGTCAGTATGTTTATAGTCAGTATGTTTACAGTCAGTTTACAGTCAGTATGTTTACAGTCAGTTTACAGTCAGTATGTTTATAATCAGTATGTTTACAGTCAGTTTACAGTCTGTTTACAGTCAGTCTGTTTACAGTCAGTCTGTTTACAGTCAGGTTACAGTCAGTATGTTTACAGTCAGTTTACAGTCAGTCTGTTTACAGTCAGTTTACAGTCAGTTTACAGTCAGTTTACAGTCAGTCTGTTTACAGTCAGTCTGTTTACAGTCAGTTTACAGTCAGTTTACAGTCAGTCTGTTTACAGTCAGTCAGTTTACAGTCTGTTTACAGTCAGTTTACAGTCAGTTTACAGTCAGTTTACAGTCAGTCTGTTTACAGTCAGTTTACAGTCAGTATGTTTACAGTCAGTTTACAGTCAGTCAGTTTACAGTCAGTATGTTTACAGTCAGTTTACAGTCTGTTTACAGTCAGTCTGTTTACAGTCAGTTTACAGTCAGTATGTTTACAGTCAGTTTACAGTCAGTCTGTTTACAGTCAGTTTACAGTCAGTTTACAGTCAGTCTGTTTACAGTCAGTCAGTTTACAGTCTGTTTACAGTCAGTTTACAGTCAGTTTACAGTCTGTTTACAGTCAGTTTACAGTCAGTTTACAGTCAGTTTACAGTCAGTCTGTTTACAGTCAGTCTGTTTACAGTCAGTCTGTTTACAGTCTGTTTACAGTCAGTTTACAGTCAGTCTGTTTACAGTCAGTCTGTTTACAGTCAGTCAGTTTACAGTCAGTCAGTTTACAGTCAGTTTACAGTCAGTTTACAGTCAGTCTGTTTACAGTCAGTCAGTTTACAGTCAGTCAGTTTACAGTCAGTTTACAGTCAGTTTACAGTCAGTCTGTTTACAGTCAGTCAGTTTACAGTCAGTTTACAGTCAGTTTGTTTACTGTCTGTTGTCAGTCTGTTGACCACCATGAAACCAAATGTAAATGTATAAACGTTTTCTAAACGTTCTCTAAATGTTCTCTGAACGTTCTCAGGCTCCCATCAGGTGGGAGGAGGAACATGACGGCCATAAAGGGACCCAGAAGTCGTTGGATGATTCCTCCTGACGCCAAAGAGTCGATGGACATAAACCATCTATAAACTGAAACAGGAAGTGAGACGGTACCTGAACATACAGCGTGGAGGTCATGTGACTGTTGGCTCTGAGGTCACGTGACTGCTGGCTCTGACTTTAGATAATAAAATAAAGTGCAGCGTGTTGACGAGGAAGATGTTAATAAAGTTTATTAACTATTTATTAACTATAATAATGTTATCTATAATGACGTCATGTCAGAGAGTTTGTGTCAGTGGATCGATCAGCTGATTGATACCTGATCAGTTCTGGGGTCAAAGGTCACCTGGAGCTAACATCTGTAACCCCCCCCCCACTCACTTTCCCGGTCAGCTGCCGTTAGCTCCGTGGCTAACACCCCGGCAGCCCGCCTCCGGCCGCTCGGGCTCGGGTTACGGCCCCGTTAGACTCACCGATGGTGGAGATGAAGGTGGTGTTGAAGGCGTCCTCGCTGAACCGGAACAGCAGGCAGGTCTTACCGACGCCGCTGTCACCGATCAGCAGCAGCTTGAACAGATAGTCGTACGTCTTCGCCATTTTCCCGCCGTTTGTCCCCGAGACTTCACGGACCTCCGGCCGCCTCACAGACACCGACAGCCGGCTACACTCTGCTGGACGCTGGGCTGACTGGGAACACTGTACCGGACAGCACCGACACAGCACCGACAGGGAGCCGGAAACGGCTTCAAGCTCCACTCAATGCACTGCAACACATCCGGTGAGAGATTTTCAGAATAAAACTCCAGAAAAATAAAAGTTGTCTTTGTTTTTTTACATTAATGAATTATGAATGAAATTATTAAAGTGAGTGATTTCTTTATTTGAGCTGTTTATTTATAAAGTTGACTTTAAATATTAATTAATGTGATTATATAAATATAAAATGTTTCTGTTGAAGCTCGTTTTCTTTTTCAGCTTCTGTAGTTACAGCGTTGCCATGGAGATGGCAGAGCAAGTGTGACATCATGCTGATTGGAGCACATTCTAAATGTCGAGTTGACCAATCAGGTCGCTCGTTCTGAACTGCTTGTTGTATGAATTATTTTGTTTTGTGACGTCACTGTGACGCAAACTCATTAACTTTATGATCTTTTATTTTGAAGGTGAAGCTGCCTCGTGTTCCGGGGCAGCTCTGGTAGCTTGTCACAGAACAGGAAACCAGGGGCGTGTCCATGTGACGTCACTGTCCGGGTGGGAGTTTTACTGTTTAAAAAAGTTTTAATGAAAAAAAAACAACTTTTATTTCTTAAATTCATGAACGTCACTTCCGTTTCCTGTTTGATGTTCACTTCGTGTTTTTAAACTTTTTTCTGAAAACTTGAAAACATGTCTGCAGTCAGCTGACTGTGACGTCATCAGGACGGAAGCTGAGCCAGAACTCGGCCAATGGAAAGCCAGCTAACCTCATGACTCCGCCCCTCATTAGCATAATGAATGTGAGGACTCATCCACCTCATGACGACCTCTCACAGACCTCTGTGAGCCAATAAAAAGAGAGACCTGTAACGCCTGTAATGTCTTTAAGTCAAGATTTCCAGGCCTCCTTAAACATCTAATTCAAGGACTTTCAAGGCCCAATGCCTTCAAATTCAAGGAGACCAGACAGACAGGTAAACAGACAGACAGACAGGTTGTTTATCATTCATATTTTAATTTTTTCTGTCAGACTGCAAACAGGAAACAGGAAATAAATAAATTGACCTTTCAGTTCATTAAGGGTTAAAAAAATAGTAAATATTCAAAATGTCCGATGTCAGAGTTCATTAATATTCAGATATGGTAATTAACACGTTCTTGTTACTATGACGTCAGAACCCTCAGGAAATGATGATGTCATTCTTGGTCATGTGACATTTGTGCGTATGTTTACTGTGAATGTTTACTGCTACAGAAGCCCCGCCCCCTCCACACCTGTCCCCTCCACACAACAAAAAACACTTTCTATGTGAGTCCAGTTCAGCCTGGCCCGGCCCGGCTCCCTCAGCGGCTCCGCCTGCAGCTTCAGTCCAGGTCCTGAATACGACGACAGATATCAGCTGTGAACTCTGAACACTTCGAGTTTCCCCCAAGGTCCTTCGTCAGCACCTGAGACACACACACAGTTTCCATGGTTACCACCTCCAAGAGGTTACTGCATCACATTCAGGTCCTGGTCTAAGGTTCTGGTTCTGACCTTCTTGTCTCTGATGGTGTCGAAGCAGGCCGTCTGGATCTTGTTCCCGTAGTCATGGAGACCCATGTGACGCAGCATCATGACGGCACTGAGCAGCAGGGCGGTCGGGTTGGCCAGGTCCATGCCGGCGATGTCGGGGGCGGTGCCGTGAACCTGCAGGTGAACAAACAGGCTGAACACACCTGCAGAGAAGAACCTTGTGACTGAACCGGGTCAATTAAACAAACTAACCGATTCAAAGATGGCGACCCCGTTGGCGCCGATGTTTCCACTCGGAGTGACGCCGAGTCCTCCGATGAGTCCGGCACAGAGATCGCTGAAACGCGAAAAGACGAGACGTTAGACCGCGACCCCACACCGGACCGGACCGACTCAGAGACAGACACTGACCTCAGGATGTCTCCGTACAGGTTTGGCATCACCAGAACATCAAACTGGGTCGGATCCTGAACCATCTGAAAGACCAGAACACCAAGACGGGTCAGAACCACGCATCACTGTTTGTGTCGGTGTTAGTGTGTGTTCAGGTGAGTTCAGGTGTGTTAGTGTGTGTCCAGGTGTGTTAGTGTGTGTCCAGGTGTGTTCAGGTGTGTTAGTGTGTGTCCAGGTGTGTTCAGGTGTGTTAGTGTGTGTCCAGGTGTGTTAGTGTGTGTCCAGGTGTGTTCAGGTGTGTTAGTGTGTGTCCAGGTGTGTTCAGGTGTGTTAGTGTGTGTCCAGGTGTGTTAGTGTGTGTTCAGGTGTGTTAGTGTGTGTCCAGGTGTGTCCAGGTGTGTTCAGGTGTGTTAGTGTGTGTCCAGGTGTGTTCAGGTGTGTTAGTGTGTGTTCAGGTGTATTAGTGTGTGTCCAGGTGTGTTCAGGTGTGTCCAGGTGTGTTCAGGTGTGTTAGTGTGTGTCCGGGTGTGTAAGTGTGTGTCTGGGTGTGTCCAGGTGTGTTTAGGTGTATTAGTGTGTGTCCAGGTGTGTTCAGGTGTGTGTCCGGGTGTGTTCGGGTGAGTTCGGGTGTGTCCAGGTGTGTTCAGGTGTGTTAGTGTGTGTTAGTGTGTGTTCAGGTGTGTCCAGGTGTGTTCAGGTGTGTTAGTGTGTGTCCAGGTGTGTAAGCGTGTGTCCGGGTGTGTCCAGGTGTGTCCAGGTGTGTTCAGGTGTGTTAGTGTGTGTCCAGGTGTGTAAGCGTGTGTCCGGGTGTGTCCAGGTGTGTTAGTGTGTGTCCAGGTGTGTCCAGGTGTGTTCAGGTGTGTTAGCGTGTGTTCAAGTGTGTTAGTGTGTGTCCAGGTGTGTTCAGGTGTGTTAGTGTGTTAGTGTGTGTCCAGGTGTGTTAGTGTGTGTTCAGGTGTGTGTCCAGATGTGTGTCCAGGTGTGTTCAGGTGTGTGTCCAGGTGTGTTCAGGTGTTGTGGACTCACGTTCAGACAGACTGTGTCCAGGTACATCTCAGTGAATTTGATATCTTTGTAGTTTTCAGCAACTTCACGGCATTTTCTGAGAAACAACCCGTCTGACATCCTCCTGAGAGACAGACAGGAAGACAGACAGACAGACAGACAGACACATTACAGAAACATTGACTTTGGTCTGTCTACTGGCTCAATCAAACTCTGATCGTCTGTGATGTCGTCGGTCTGTGATGTCGTCGGTCTGTGATGTCATTGGTCCGTACTCACATGATGTTGGCCTTGTGGACCGCCGTCACGCTCGTCCTCTGGTTGTTCCTCGCGTACTCGAAGGCATACTCTGCGATCCGTCTGCTGGCGTTCTCCGTGATCAGCTTGATGCTCTGAACGACGCCATCCACGATCTGTGACAACAAGACCGGATCATCAACAAGACCATGACTCGGACCATGAACCGGATCATCATCAACAGACTGTAACGTTAGTTTAATGTTGTCAAAACGTTGTGCAGCTGCTCACCACGTGTTCGATGCCGCTGTACTCGCCCTCCGTGTTCTCTCGGATGGTCACCAGGTCGACGTCGGTGTACGGCGTCTTGTAGCCTTCGATGGAGACGCAGGGCCGCACGTTGGCGTACAGGTCGAACGTCTTCCTCAGCAGAAGGTTCATGGACGGATGTCCTGCAGCGATGGGCGTCTTCAGAGGACCTGAGGAGACAGGGTGAGACGTCAGGGACAGAACGTGACGTGAAGAACAGAGGAGAAACCGGCCTGGCTGGTAGAACCCGGCCTGGTTCTGTCCTCACCTTTCAGTCCGATCTTGCTCTTGTCCATCGACTCTTTGGCGTCAGGAGGAATCATCCAACGACCTCCGGGTCCCTTTATGGCCGTCACGTTCCTCTCCTCCCACCTGATGGGAGCCTGAGAACGTTTAGAGAACTTAAAGAATGTTTGGAGAACCATGAGAGAATGTTTAGAGAACTTTCAGAGAACAGAGCGTCTCACTTTGGCTGCTTCAAAGATTTTCATGACAGCTGTTGAAATCTCCGGACCAATTCCATCGCCAGGAATCAGAGTGACTGTCTGCATCTGACAGACAGACAGGAGACAGACAGACAGACAGACAGGAGAGAGACAGACAGACAGACAGACAGACAGAGGTCATTTTCTGTCCATGAGTCACATAACTAACAACAACAAACCACATGACACATGTTTGTTTGTATTTTAGTGTGTGTGTGTGTGTGTGTGTGTGTGTGGGTGTCAGGTTACTCACTCCTCTGTTAAAGGAAGCTGTCGGTCTCCTCATCGCCCCCCCGACCACCTGAGACAACTGGAGGAGACATGAAGGTCAACAGACTGAACGAAGACTGAACAAAGACTAAAGACTGACCACAGACTGACAGACTGATCTCAGACTGACAGACTGACCAAAGACTGATCTCAGACTGACCAAAGACTAAAGACTGACCACAGACTGATCTCAGACTGACAGACTGACCACAGACTGACAGACTGACCAAAGACTGATCTCAGACTGACCAAAGACTAAAGACTGACCAAAGACTGATCTCAGACTGACCAAAGACTAAAGACTGACCACAGACTGATCTCAGACTGACAGACTGACCACAGACTGACCAAAGACTGATCTCAGACTGACCAAAGACTAAAGACTGACCACAGACTGACCAAAGACTAAAGACTGACCACAGACTGATCTCAGACTGACCAAAGACTAAAGACTGACCACAGACTGACCAAAGACTAAAGACTGATCTCAGACTGACCACAGACTGAACAAAGACTAAAGACTGACCACAGACTGATCTCAGACTGACCACAGACTGACCAAAGACTAAAGACTGACCACAGACTGATCTCAGACTGACCACAGACTGAACAAAGACTAAAGACTGACCACAGACCGATCTCAGACTGACCAAAGACTAAAGACTGACCACAGACTGTCTGTTGATCAGATTAAAGGTTCTTTATGTTACAGTTGTGAGGAGGTGAAGACAGTCTTGCAGACTCTGTTAGTCTGATCAGTCTTAATGACTCATTTCAATTATTATAATTATGACGTCATGTGTGCCGTCATCTGGTGTCTGAGCGCTTCAGGTGTTTTCTGTGATGACGTCATCACGCACAGATGACGTGTTAACCTTAAATCAGTCACTTTTCAAACACAGTCCGGACAACGGACCGGACCGGACAGCCTTTACCGGCCGGGTCAGCACCAACACAGAGCCGTGACAGACCCGGAGGACCAGAGAACAGCTGTTAGCTCCGTTAGCTCAGTTAGCTCCGTTAGCCTCAGCATGGTGAAGGACATACACACTCAGCTAGCTAACGTGCTAACCGGCTAACGGTAAAGTTTAAAGTCTCTCTGAGGAACAACACAGAACTGGACCGGAACCACACCACGTGACCTCA
>OX336882.1:34533472-34535972 GCA_946959425.1 Argyrosomus regius
AGCCGTGAATGATGATGTCATGATGGACCCCAAACGGCGATGAAAAAGACCAGATAGAGTAAAGAACCAGGACCAGACAGGACTGGTCCACAGAACCTAGAAAGACTGTTTGGTCTTTAGTCCAGTTCTGGAGCCAGTTTAATCTGCTGTGAATGAATGAACTCTTTAAACTGTCCAGAGATCCTTTCTGAACCTTTCTTTAGTTCTTCATCTTTACTGTAGTTCAGTGTTTGAGAAGAGGTCCAGACTTCAGACCGTCCAATACCCCCTCACTGCAGAATCTATAATCAATAATAAAGTTATTAAACAAAATTAAATGTAAAAAACTTCTTAAAGTGACGACACTTCAAACTCACATCGTGTCTTTTTGTTTCTTCAGTAACTTCCACGTACGAATATGAGAACCTGCCAAGGACGGACGTCTCACTTTGAACCTGGTTCCTGATTCACCCTCCAGACTCCACCTGAACCTGAACCTGAACCTCAACCTGGACCTGGACCTGGACCTGAACCTGGACCTGACCCTGGACCTGACTCTGAACCTCAGACCCACCTCGACTCAGTGCCTGTCCTTTGTATCAGTGGTGAATCCTGAGACCCGACCCAGAGTCCGGTCTGGACTCACAGAAGCACAGGCAGTTTTTTGCCATCACCTTCCAGACAGCGCTGATGCTTCAGAGAAACTTTACTGCATGAAACTTTCCTCTTTAATTAGTTTGGAGGCTAACGAGGAGCGACAAACCAAGACGGGGCTAATTTAATACCAGGAAAGTCTCTTCTGGACTCGTTCGGACCCTGCAGAGGAAACCGAACCGGGTTTTTCTGACTTCAGTGCTTTGCAGAAAGGCCCGACCCACAGACTCTTTAAAGCACAGTTTAAAGGGCAAACAGTGAAGAGCTATGCAATCTCTCCTCATGAAGTGCATGTTGTAAACTGCTTCTAGCTGTGTTTGGTTTGTGCGTGCGGTGTCGTGAACGTTCTGGTGCATAATGACAATCATAGTGAGCTGTAGTTCAGCTGATGGAAGGGCTCACCTGTAAACTCACCTGTAAACTCACCTGTAAACTCTGCTTTGATAGATGAACACGAAGCTTCTGTGGCTCAAAGTCAAATAAAACACTTTTCTGTTGCTCCATGCTTCATCCAGCTTCTTACCAAAGACCGTCTCAGCAAACAGGAAGTGTAAAACAACAGGACGCTTTTATTTTGAAAAAGACTTCAGCTTTTCTTTCAGCAAACATCATAAACTACTTTTCACATGACGCTTTGCCAACTCCTAAACAAACAGCACAGAGCAGATCGAGCTGACAGGAAATAACAATCTGGTTAACTTTCAAAATAAAACATCCTGTGATGGTAAAAACAAAAACAGTTCTGTAGCTTCTAATTCATGATAGAACAATGCCACGGAGCCCGGCGGGGTTCAGAGGTCAAGGTTCACAGCCCTGCAGGAACATCCTGTATGAGTCTTCTCAGGTTCTGCTCAGAGGTCGTTGAGTTCAGACTCGCTGCAGCACTGAAACACCGTCAGGTCGTTCATCCTGATTATTGTGAGCAGACAACCGTGGAGACCAAACCGAGCTCCTGCTGCCTCAGCACATCAGCTTCATCTGCTGGATCACTGCCTGATACCAGCTGGGCCTGATACCTACTGGACCTGATACCTGCTGGACCTGATGTCCATTGGACCTGATACCTGCTGGACCTGATACCTGCTGGACCTGAAACCTGCCGGATGTGATACCTGCCAGACCTGATACCTGCTGGACCTGATACCTGCTGGACCCGATGTGCACTGGAACTGATACCTGGTGGACCTGATACCTGGTGAACCTGATACCTGCAGGACCTGATACCTGCCGGACCTGATACCTGCCGGACCTAATACCTGCCAGACCTGATACCTGCAGGACCCGATGTGCACTGGACCTGATACCTGCCGGATGTGATACCTGCCGGACCTAATACCTGCCAGACCTGATACCTGCAGGACCCGATGTGCACTGGACCTGATACCTGGTGGACCTGATACCTGGTGGACCTGAAACCTGGTGGACCTGATACCTGGTGGACCTGATACCTGCTGGACCTGAAACCTGGTGGACCTGATACCTGCCGGACCTGATACCTGCCGGACCCGATGTGCACTGGACCTGATACCTACTGGACCTGATACCTGCTGGACCTGATACCTGCCGGACTTCCCATCAGGTGTCTGATGGGAGAAAATAAGGACCACCATCTGTAGACGTGTAGCATTTGATTGTTGCATCAAAGATACAACTCAGAACATTTAAAGAACGTTTAAAGTGCACTTACAGAACATTTAAAGAACATTTAAAGAACACTTACAGAACATTTAAAGAATACGTACGGAACATTTAAAGAACACTTACAGAACATTTAAAGAACACTTACAGAACATTTAAAGAACACTTACAGAACGTTTAAAGAATACGTACGGAACATTTAAAGAACACTTACAGAACATTTAAAGAA